>CABEGB010000859.1:0-235404 GCA_901521435.1 Crematogaster levior | reverse complement strand
CAACGTTTCAAAAATATTTAAAATATAACCAACTTACATTATGAAGTCTATTTTTATGTTATTTTAATTAAAAATGTAAAAAAAATTTTAAATTAAACATAATTATAATTTTAAAATAAAATTTATATTTATACAAAACCAGTAAGTGTTAGGTACATGCTCGACATAATTATTTAACGTTTCTTAAATATTTATAGTAAATTAATCATAAAATAAAATAATGAAATTAATTGTGTATTAGTAAAATATAATCATTTTTATATACACCCCTCGTATGCTTTAATACAAAATATCCTTTACTATAAAAATCGAAAAAAAAAAATGTTAAAATATTATTTTTAGTTTACTCAAACGCGTAATAATTCACGTTTTTGTATCGCACAACAGGGTATTATCGTGTTAATTATGAAGATGAGAATTTTTTCAAGATTTTATCATATTATACATCACATTACTTATATGGAACAAAAAGAAATATAAGTGTCATCAACTGTGCTAAAATAATTGATGACACATTCCATTTCATGATTGAACGCCAGGTAAACAATTCAGTGTTCTGGAATGTTTCAACTTATTTACGGCTAGACATAGATGAATTCGTTTTGTGGTATCCTATGCTCAAAATATTTGAATATATGTCGAATATGATTCCATTTTATGAACACTCAACTGGTATCATTGTTAAGGTAAATAGCATAAATTTTAATGAAAGATATTAGTTATTAGCTGACAATTATGCAACATAGTTTATTTTTGTATTGACATAATTTTTAGAAGACAAGAACAAAATATATCAAGTGACAAAATTCAAACATTGATTTTTTTCATAATTTTTATTTCAAAATAAATAATAATACAGTAAAAAATTATTTTTGTTTTTACCCTTACATATACAAATTTTTTATATTCAATATTAATTTATTTAAAACAACTTTTACTCAACCGAGAATATTAAACCTGTATACAAAATACATTTCTTATAACTTATAACAGAATATGAAATACATGTTATATTTTAGCAAAAATTAAGCAGTTTAATTAACGACATTTTTGAGAAACTAAAGAATTTACTTCTACCAAAAAACTTTGTTCAATGTTTAAGAGAAGAAATTCAAAAATGGGCATGTGTGTTCCGTCATGAGCAGTGTTTGGCAATGGCCAAGGAAGAGTTATTACACTATCTCAATCATTCAAACATGTAATTTTCTATACATTTATTTATAAAATGTGTTAACAAAGTGTAAAGAGTGATCCAAAAAAAGGTAGTTTTTTCGCCCCTTTTTGGTCCCTCGATTTTGGGATTGAACTGTGTGCCAAATGATACCTTGCAATAAGACATTAATCACAGAGAAGTTTCAAGTTGAGGTGACAATTGTTATCAGAGCTAGGAGAAGGGTCAAATTTCACTGACATAGTATCTTTTTTGTTTCAAAGCAATTCAATTTAAAAATTTCAAGCGAAATGGATAATTGTAAAAGAGTTACCCCAACGTTTTTTAGGTCTCTGAATACCAATCTGAAATTAGATTTTAAAAATTCAAAATAGCTGACTCAATATAGCGAACTCTACATATGAAATGTTTTATTTTTCAATAAATTCAGTCAAATAACTTGAAGCTACATATCCTGGAGATTTTTTTTAGATGACTATTAACGAATTTTAAATCAAATATTTAAAATTCAATTTAATATGGCGAGCTGTGCACAAAAAAATGAATTTTTTCATGCATATGTTATTAAATATCTTTTAATTTATGAGGGTTACTCTAAAAAGTTATTCTTTTCTTATACTTTTTCCTAATTTTATTTTTCTTATTTTATTTTATTTATAAAAAAACATCACCATATTTTTGTACTCATTGATAAAGTTAAAACAGGATGAAATTAAATTACAGAGTACTATTGTACATGTGAAAGTGGCGCGCGAACTGTCGGATGTTGCAGCCACATAATGACCATTGTATGGTTTCTTGGATATGGTCAATATCATGGAGTATACATACCCAATCCTAATATATGTAATATATCCATAACGATTCCAAAAAAACAAAATCGAGAAAGATAAGTCTCAATATGTTTTTCCATTAGGAATAGATTTACAAAATCACCAAGATAAATGATTGATTTCTTAAAATAAATTGCATTGAAAAAATCAATATTTTTTGGTATTTGGCCGCATTGAATTGGCCATTTTGAATTTTGGATATCTGATCTAAAATTGATTAACAACTATCCAAAACCCAGGATATGTAGCTTTAAGTTATTTGACTGAATTTATTGAAAAATAAACCATTTCGTATGCAGAGTTCGCTATTGAGTCAACCATTTAAAATTTTTAAAATCTAATTTCAGATTGGTATTCAGAGACCTAAAAAATGTTGAGGTAACTCTTTTACAATTATCCATTTCGCTTGAAATTCTTAAATTGAATTGCTTTGAAGCAAAAAAAAGGTAGTGAACTTTGACCCCCCCCCCCCCCCAGCTCTGATAACAATTGTCACCTCAACTTGAAACTTCTCTGTGATTAATGTCTTATTGTAAGATATCATTTGGCACACATCCCAAAATCGAGGGACCAAAAAGGAGCGATTTTTTGGGTCACTCTTTACCTCACGCTATGCTTGACAAGTTTTAGATTTTTTTACAAAAATACAAAACAATAAGCAAAGTGTTTTGAATGAAGGTGATATATTTTTCTTTTTCTTTTCAACATAATAGAATACCACCAGAAAGGAGGAATTGGGTATATTGTAATGGTTTACTTACAGCAAATGTATTTTTGTGGAACCTCGTAAAAGCTAAATGGATAAAAAATGAAATAAACCATGATCTTTTACCATACTTAGCTTGTACTCAAAATTCTACTATTGTCGTGGAATATCTTCCGTATATTATATGGAATCCTACTACATATCCAACCCAAGATATTGCAATTATCCGTTCTTATATAAACATTTTTCATTCAATTATTTCGAAACATGCTAACGATTATAACATGCTCACGAAAATATTATCAAATTGGAACATAATGAAACCTAAGTAATAATATTTGTTTCTATAAATAAATTTATGATGACTTTTATGATGCAATTTTGTAAACATAATTATAAATATCTATATTGTTTTTTATAGAGAGATCAATACAATCGTAGCATTAATCGACATCATTAACCATGTATGTTCCAAGAAACACCTTGATAAAGTAAGTGAAATATGAACAAATATACTACATTGTCATGCTTGCACGCACTCACTTACGTATGAATGCAATTTGCTCTTTCGCATAAATGAATACGTATGTGTAAATGCAGGTTTCGCAAATATTATATGTGGAATTTACGTGGAAAATGAAAAATTTTGTTGTGCAACGATATGGTAAACGTTACTTTTATTATAGAATGACGAGAAAGTTATTTATTAAACGTTTAAATAATTTTTGTTTTTTTTCAGATTTTTTTTCACACAATTCAATACGTAACCAATCAACAACAAATTTTAAAAATTGATCAAAAGCTTCAAACACGTTTGTCTCAAATTAAACATCAAACAGAATATTTTCAATTTATACATTATTCATCCTAATTGTAAGCACAAAAACATAAATGTTTCTGTATCTCTAATCATTTAAAAACAATAAAGCTTTCTAGTGTACCGTTGTTACCAAATATCTCTTCAATTTGAAAATTCATGTATACTATTTTTCTTTATTTCTAATTAGTTTGTATTAAATATTACTTGTTTCCTTTTTATTCTTTTTTTCTCACATTTTGTATCCATTATGTCACCTGTATTTTTAGTCTTGCGTTATTTGGATATTATTAATTTTATACTATTAATGTTACTGTTATAACAAAAATCTTGCATCGTATATAACATAACTTATGATAGATTAAATTATTATTTTGCATTATTACTCTGATTTTTTACCAAATATTTTCTGCAAAAAATCTCATTATTTACAACACTTATTATTTCTATACGTTTGGCAATCCAGTTACAGACCTTAACCCTTAGCTGGCACCATGGGATATCAAAAGCCCCAGGCAAGTTCAGCCTATTTAAATCCATTTAATTTCAATCAATTTTTTTTTACACAGTCACTATTAAATTTGATAAAAATAACCTGTGGCAAATGTTAAGTATCAAAGAATATTTGAGAAATTTTTCAAGTAAAAAGAATCAGCTTAATCGCAGCAAGCATTTTTATATCTGACGTCTCTCAGTATGCCAGTTATAAAATTTTGGAGAAGTGTGCCAGCTAAAGGTTAACTAAAACCTTTTTGCTTTTCTTACTCCAATAGTAATATGTGAATGATAACGATGACTCTTTAATGTCCACTTAATTATTTATTTCTATATATTAGTTATGTTCGAAGCATTTTTGTAATAAAAAGTAAAAATTTGTCTGTATCCAGTAAACTTACAAAAGAAAATCATATTATAATAAATTTATAAGGCAAAAAATAATTTGTAGCGAATAAAAACCTGAAAGTTTTTTATATAACATTTCTGTATACCTGTATAATGTAAAAATAGTTAGTAATTGCATTCGTTCATTTCTATCAAAATGATAACCGAGAATTATCATGGGAAAAATTTCTAAGAATAAGATAAAAATAACTTATTAGCATCAATACTTGAAAGTTTTTGTTTTATTCAGAGAAAAAAACGTAGCAGTGAAAGATTCCGTTATAGGACACAAACAAATATTTATATCATAAAAACAATATAAATATTTAAAAATACAGATATTTTAAAATTAAATAAACAAAATATAAATTTAATTTTTAATAATTCTGGAATGCGCAAAACTTTCCTAGCATAATGTGTGACCAGTGCATGCTGGTTTCACCGAATTTAAACATTTGAATAAATTGGCACGTTAAATATATTCTCTATGTATTTTTCGAAAGCTCTTTACGTCAATACTGGATAAGACGAAATGTACACAAGCCGGTAAAGTAACTATAAAATATCTAGAAAAAGTTGTTTGATAAACAAAACATTTTGTACTTAGAGATAGACGCCCGTTTCTTAGATGTCAGTTGGTAGTTATCTCTCAAAAGAGTAAGATTGCAGTCATTCAAGGTAATTTTAATAAAATATTAATATTATTTTTAAAATGGTATTTTAAAGTGTTGTAATAGTATAAACGGAAAACTGTATTTTTATAACAGCTGTGTTATCTTATTTTAATAATTTCGGAAATACACAAATGTTCACAAGATTTCTAAAATAGCACATTTTATATCTGTTTGTCTGTTTAAAGAATAAAAAGTCTAAAAGTACTCTTTAAAAATTATAAATATTATTTTCTTTTTTCAAAATTGTCTCAAGATTATAGAAACCTACAACGTTGGAAGTGAATGCTAGTAATCATATATATGTATATTCATCATTATTCGCATTTTATTGGCTAATAAGAAGATATCAAGGGGTGCGCAACATAACGTACAAATGCTGTGAGATATGAAATTTAAGGTAAGATAAATATTCACAAAAAAAAGAGATAAATAAATTTTTCTATGTAATTTAAAATTACTATAAAAACATTTGCAATGCTACAACCTTCACAGGAACAAAAGATTCCGTTGTAGCAAGCAAAAATATGTATGTAGATGTCATGCATAAAAACTTGAAAAAATAGATATATTTTAAAATTAAACACAAACGTAATATAATTTAAACTCCAAAGCTTTGAAATTTTAAGTCAAAAAGAAAAAATTTATAATATACATGTTAAGAAGAAAGTGTTTCAAAATATACCAGTTTAAGGAGAATAGAAAACGTTTGAATAAATTTGCGACAAATATCTGCATTAAAACGTTTGAATAGACTGAAAAATTTGACATGGAGACGAAACTCGTTAAGTTTAAATCGGCAGAATATTCAAAATAAAATGTTATTTATATATAAAATCTTGTAATAATTATAAAATATCCGTTAATATTTTACTGTTAGTTTGCGGTGACCTCTGAAAAGAATAAATTCGGTATCATATAAAGTGTATTATTAGTAAAATATTAATACTATTTCGTATGTTGTAATAGTAATTATAAATATTAGTTATAAAAATAATAGTTATAAAAAATCTCAATAATTTTAGTTTAGGATAAGCCGCTAAGACAGCATATATAACACTCACATTTGCGACAAAAATATGTCCGCATTAAATATCGTATTGAAAAGATCCGAGAAAATTATTTGACATAAAAAGATGAAACCGTTAAGTTATATCAACTACAGAATGTTCAGTAAAAGTTGTTTATAAATAAAATGTTGTAATTATTATAGAATTCGTTATCCATGTTACTGTTAGTTTACAGTGACCTCTGAAAAGAGTAAGATTACAATCACACAGTATATTCAATAAAATATTAATATTTTGTTTCACTCTGCGTGGAAAAATTAAAGTTATAAAAATTATCTCAATAAATGAATTTCTATTCATAGGATAAGAATGCATGACACTCACATACATAAAGAACCCCGCACAAACCTTATGGAAAAGTGGTTTTAGTCGAATTGGCTGAAACTGTAGTATAATGTAGTTCATTACATCCTGATGAAAAGTGTCAATGGACACAAGATCGAAAAATGGACAGTTTCCGAGTTATAGAGCGTCAAAGATCGGAAAATGGGTTTATCTGTTCATTTTTTCGATTTTTGATGGTCTATAATTTGGAAACCGTTCATTTTTTGTCTTTATGCCAATTGACACTTTTTATTCAACACGATTAAAACAAATGATCGCAGAATAGATAACAATTAATAATAATAATAGCAAACAATTTTTTAAATTTAAATTATAATATTTAATTTATATAACATTTTGGACAATAAACAATCTATGTTCTTATGTAAATGATCTTTGTTATAATTTGATATAATAATTTTTTAAAATTACAACCGTTTGACTTACAAAGTCAACTATGCCAGCTTCATTACTAATTGTCTACTTTCTGTGACGTAGGAACATTTTTACAACATTCTTGGAACAAAAATTGGTACAACATGAATCTGGAAAACATACATTACACTTTAATATTTATCATCACATTTACTCTTACCGGTGGCGAGCCGCAAAATAATTTCAACACTCCTGTCGACTTTCGATTATCTACGACCTTCATACCAATGCATTACAACGTAAAACTAATATTTTTTCTCGATAAAGACGATAACAATGAGACAATTCCAATACTTATGCCAAATACTAACAAGTATTTTCACGGAGAGTCCAGTATAGCTATTAATATCTTACATTCGACACGAAATATATCATTACACATACAAAATGTACACTCATCTCTCTGAACGTTTATTAAAAAAGATGGTTTAATGTATAAACCAAAGGAAATAAAAAAACGAATATGTTAAATCTCTATTTTAGCGATAATTATATCCTGGCCTTTACACCTTTATTTTGACGATACGTTGTTTCCTGGCCTTTACAACTTGGTAATAATAGCAAATGATAATGAAGAAGGCTTCTTGAGAACGTCTCACAAAAACGAAGACACAGATACATCTTAAGTAAATGTTTAAACTAGAAAGATACATTGTTACATCGAAATGTTGTCTATAATGTAGTTATTTCTGATAGAAATTATAAATTTTACAAATTGATTTTAATTGATTACATACTGAAATGTTTAAACTATACATAAAATTTTTATAAAATATAATTAAAATCATTACTTAAAAATGATCAATGTAGTTTATGTATGCTAATTTGTGTATGTTATATTAATTTTTAATATCATATTATGTTATAGTTTAAGTTTATTATTTTACAATATTACATTTAAATAAATTATAAAAATTGATGAAATGTGATAGATGGGTGATCGCAACATACACTCAGATTGGAGCCCGACGATTATTTCCCTGTTTGGACAATCCGCAAATAAGGACGACTTTTACCATTTCTATAAAACATCCCCAGAATTCTACAGCTTTATCCAATATGCCGAAGCATAAATTTTCTACAGATGATGATGGTTACAAGTGGACACTCTTTTGTACTACTCCTCCACTATCCACGCATCACATTGCGATTGCAATCACAAATTATAACTACGTTCGCATTAACAAAAATATTCATTTGTGGTGCAAACAATGTTCTGGAAAGAAATTTATATATGATATTTTTAAATTCGCAAATCAAGTTATAAAAAATGTTACGTCGCACTTCACATCTGTTTTTGAAGGAATAGTGATTCCAAAAATAGATTATGTCGCGATTCCAAATTTTCCACAAGATGGCACATCGAAGTGGGGACTCATCTTTCACAGGTAATACGTAGTTTAAAAGATATAACGATCTATCAAATTTATTTGCAAAATTAAAATTAACAAATTTATTTATTACTAGATGATTAATATAGATGATATTTATAGACTATTATTATAGATGATTTTACTTGACACATTATTCGCATTATTATTCTGAATATGGTTATTTTTATGCGTAAAAAATTACTTATGTTAAATTACTGGAAGTAAATATTAGTAAAATGTTATGTGATTTCCGATAGAAAGAGAAAAAATTCCATTATATTTTAAATCTAATTATAATTTAAATCTAATTTTAAAAAGTGCGAATAAAACAATTCACCTATACATTAATGTGTATCAAAATTTCTTATTGACTCGCGCTTAGTAACATTTCAAATTTGTATAAATTATTGTAAAATTTATACAAATATTCCAAATTTTATATGTGTTGATTTTGTTAATGATAATATAAAGAAGTATTATATACATTATAAAGAAATATTTATTGTTTAATTAAATTGGTTAAACTGCATAGAGAGCTCGAATTTTATTCTTAATGTAATAGGGTGATTGAGGGATCTTTTGCAAAAACTCATAGAACAATAGAAGGGATTGAAATAAAGAAAAAAGTTCTATATCATTTTACAAAAGGTGCTATAAGGAAGTTATTAATTATTAAAATAGAGCGATTAGGAGTGCGGGACAAGCGTCCGAGTCACTCAAACTGTAGCACGGCCCAAAGTATCTAGCATTGGCGTTGCGAGGTGACGTACGGAAGGAGCGACTCCGTATGTAAGCACTGACAGCGGCGTGCTTCCCCTCCTTGCCCATCTTAGGCTGCAATTTCACTATCAATCTGACGCTAGTGTCTAGCCAGTCACGTGATCTTATTTTCGACGCTAGCGTCGAGAAAAAAAAGCTGGATTCATCCAACTTCAAGCGTCAAAAGTTGTCCGTGGATTCTAACCTATCCAGCGAGAAATGGCTCGTCGATCAACGTCGATTGAAAGCTTCATTTCTCACTGGGTAGGTTAGGTTATCGTGCCTTTGTTTGGATTTTTTTTGAGTGCCATATCGTCTTCAAGTAAATAAAGTCATTTAAGTCGACGAAAACGTTCATGTAGGAAAAAAATGTTTGGCGAAGAAGAAGTAAGTAAAATATTGTTATAATTATTTATAATTTAAACAAGTGTATATTTTAATAATTAAACTTGCATGAAAATATCAATAAAACGTAAGTTTAAATTATAAATTAATTTTATATTAATAACAAATGTTAATTAAAGAATCATCAAATTAAAAAAGCGATTTTTTCTTACAAAAATAAATAAATGTATATATATACCCATACAGCACAGACTCTTGCAGCAACATTGCTGCAACATTTCAACATTGTAATTGCAAATGCAATGTTGCAGAGATATCACAAAGTATTGTTAAACTTGCAATTGCAGTGCAATGTTGCAGAGATATTGCAAAAATTGCGTGATGTATATGTTTAATTTTATTATTTTTAGCATACTTTGCGTATTATATTTCGTTCATCCAAAGATATAAAAGAATTTTTTTGTTCGTGTTATACGATATTGTTTATCGATTTCTGTACACGTTTATAATTTTATTATTATACATAAATTATAATAAATAAATATATATGTATTATATAATTCAGACTCTTATTATATTTATTATATAATATTTGTACTTTATACAGTATACATATATAGACGATCAGTGTTATAACTTTCAATAATAAAATTATACCATTCTCAAACTATGGAATGATTTAATTTTTTATGTTATTAAAACTATTATGCTCCGATATGTGTGTGTATATATATATATATATATATATATATATATATATATACATATATGTATATACAGGGTGTTTGATAATTCGAACGTCAACCGTAAAATGCAAGTAGAGTAGGTTAAACTGAGTAGAAAAGTCCTGTATCATTTTGCGATTTTCGTAATAATTAATGAGATATTAATTAAAGAAGATCGACCAATACGCGCGAATCTAAGCGCGCGGCGAGAAGAGACAACCCACGATTATTGTGTAGCGTTTGAGTACGCGGGGAGAAGGAACAGCCTACCGTTATTGTCTAGCATTTTAGCGCGCGGGGAGAAGGGAAAGCCACAACCATTGTTACGCGATTGTTTAGGCGCGTGACAAAGCGTTGCGAGAAGCGCGTAATACTAGAATACCGCGGCGACCGCCCCGAATTGTTCTCTCGCATTGTTTTGCATCTCTCTCTCTCTTTCTCTCCCTCTCGGTAGGCTGTTCCTTCTCCCCGCGCACTCAAACGCTACACAATAATCGTGGGTTGTCTCTTCTCGCCGCGCGCTTAGATTCGCGCGTATTGGTCGATCTTCTTTAATTAATATCTCATTAATTATTACGAAAATTGCAAAATGATACAGGACTTTTTTACTCAGTTTAACCTACTCTACTTGCATTTTACGGTTGACGTTCGAATTATCAAACACCCTGTATATACATACACATATTGGCATGATAGTCTTAAAACATATGAAATTAAACCATTCTATAGTTTCAGAATGATATAATTATGTATACAAAATATTATTGCATACACATTGTATTGCAATGTTGCTGCAATATTACATTGCAATATTTCTAAAAGCGGACATTTTATTGTTGCTGCAATGCTGCAGCAACGTTGCTGCAATATTTCGCAATGTTTCTGCAATGTTGCAATCTTGCAAAAAAATATTGCTGCAATGTTGCTGCAATATTGCTGTGCTGTATGGGTATTAATAATTGTCAAAGTCTTATATGATGGACGTGTCGATTTTGCCAATATTGTTGTGTAATATTTTCTTTCGACTGACTGTTGTGTGTGTGTGTGTGTGTTTATAATTATTTATAAATATATTTTAGCACAGCATCAAATCTTTCTAAAAGTAAATTCATTATTAGAAGATTCGGACGAATTATCAGAAGCAACGGCGAATGTACAATCAGGTATATAATATATAACATTTGAATAATATAATTTATATTTGTTTTTTTTATTATATGACCAGTGAGAATAAACTGTACAGGACATAAAAAATCACAGTTAAAATGGAATCACCCTTATATATAATCTATTATCTCTTATTATATTTTGTAGCAAGAAGATCAGACAGAGGACACAGTGCCATTGAGAGAATTGCAGATGCTTTTTGCGATGCTGCCAGCAATAATGATTTTACCGCCACCACCTCAACTTGACGACGTTGACTCATTTTTAAATTTGCTGGGATCCCGAATTCGTCGTTTATCCGAAACACAAAAACAAGAAGCATTTTAAAAGCATTTACAATTATCGTTTGATATGCTGAAAGAAAATATGTGAACACCAAAAACATTACATATATAATGCATGCAAGAATTTAAATTTATTTTTTTAATTGTTTTATTGTTATAACTATTGTTTTCAATTATTTTAAAGTATAACTATTGTTTTTGTAGTTTAAAGGTATAATCATTGTTTTTTAAGTTTTAAAATATAACTATTTTTTTTATTTAGTTCTTTTAAGATGTAATTATTGTTTTTGTAATTGTTAAGTCAACAGAATTTATTTAATACAAGAATAATACAAGTAATACAGTGATACAGTGATTATGAAATTTATTATACGTGTACAATATTTTCTTAAAATACAAAATTGGAAAAATAATAAATATTTTCTTATTTAACAGTGCTCAAATTGCCAAGGAATTGCTCCTTTGTTGTTAAAATAATGACAAAATTGATCTCTTATCATCATAGCTTTACGTGAACCTAAGTTAGAACCACACTGACTTATATCTTGCAAAGCACCATTATCAGTTACATCTGATCTCCAAGTGCCAGGTATAAAACCGTCTGAAGTATCTCTATCAACTAAACTGGATGGTATATATTTATTATGGTATATATTTATTCAATATCTTTAATTCGAAGCCAATTGTGCAAACAGATAATGGCTTGAACAATTTTTACGCATGTGCCAGTTGTAGTATCAATGGGACGAATGTAGATCAATTGTCTTTTCTGCATTCTTTCCAACTCGTTGATCACTGCCACACATACCATTAGAAGTTTTTTACTCTTCTTCCTTCTTTTTAAATTTATTATTTTTGAACCTTTTGCTTGCCATTCGTAATATCTTAGGTTATACGACATTTTTTTTTTTTAACCGAATTAAGATTAGTTAATTTGAATCTAAACTCGCTATTATTATGCAATTACACTGCAATAATCACACTTAAATGCTATGACGCTAGGCCTAAGTCATTTTGACGCTGGGGTGCATTTTCACTTGACGCTTGACGCTAGCGTCTGTTGACGCTGAAAACCCAGCGTCAAGCGTCAAGTGAAAACGCACCCTTATGCTGCATATAAACAGGCATCTTAACTTATTACACCAGTACAGCAGTGCAGCTAAAAAGAACAGACTCAATATTATGTTTTACAATTGTGATCAATTAATGTGACATTCTGTGTGTGATAAATACGAAAATTAAAAATTATTTACAATGCCGGTGTACTGTTGCATACAAAACTGCAAAAATGCGAAACGAAAAAAAGATTCAAAGATAATATATCATAGGCAAGTGCAGTCAATTTAGCTTTATTATATTATAGACGTAACCAAACTTATATCTTGACTTTACAATTGTCATATGATTCCTTTTTTTCATTTCTATTCTATTCTATCTTCTATTCCATTACATCTTTTTTAAATCTTTTAAACTAATTTTAGATTTCCATTTAAAAACGAAAAGATTATGAAATATTGGATTGCGGCTACAGGACGAGATAATTGGTTTCCATATTCAGATGCCCGAATATGCAGTTTACATTTTATTTGTAATGATTATTATAACATAGATAACAATCAAAAACGATATTTAAGACAATATGCAATACCAACACAAAATGTGCATGCAAATATATTAAAATTATTCCAACAAAATAATTATATTCTGGAAGAAGAGGCAACTAACCAGACAACCAATGATTATGATGCAACAATACCAAAAGGTATGTATAAACTTTTAATTTAATTTACTAAACAACTGAATGGTACAGTTCGAAGATGCAAGGATGGATTAGGGCTGACCTCAAACAAACAGAAATAGTCTAAATTGAATTGTACTCAATGTAAAGCTTCATATGTTGGTCAGACAAAGAGGCATCTTCAAACATGCATCAACGAATACTGTAATGATATAAAAGACATCGAGGTGATCTCTCTGTCGTTAGTAAGCATCACATTGCACATGCTCACGAATTTGATTAGAAAAAAGCTAGAAATCTTGTATAAAAAACCAAACAATAAGAAGAGAGAGATTGCTGAAATGCTTCTTATAAAGAAATATCTCGATACTATAAACTTATAAACAAAGTGACAGGGAGAAACTCATGGCAGTATATAATAAGGTTATTGACGTCATTTAGTTTCTGTACCAATTTGATAATTCGAGTATCATTATTATTATTATTTTTGGATACATTGGTATTGTTTTTATTATTTGACACATGATATATATTTATTTATTATTTATTTATTATTATACTTTTCACATCATTTTTATTAGTTTGATTATCTTGTAGTTCTAACCGTTATTACTTTTCGACACATTGGTAATAATGTTTATATGATTTTATTATTTGACACATGACATATATGTATTTATTATTTACTGTTGTATGTTCTGACATTGGTTCTATTTCATGTAGTTAAAACAGTCGCGTACTAAACGTCAGTATAATGTGACGTATCATACATAAAGAGATGTTGCTGCTTTTAATTTTAATTTTACTTTCAATTTGACTGAATCTTTTCTGCAATGCATAAATGAATATATAAGTTTTTGGAAATCGTTTAATTGTTAACACACTTCGATCTGTTATTGACATGACTCGACTTTAATTAGCTTCTAGATTGATGTAATTTGGACGCAATGTCAACGAGACAGATATCATTGTGTGATCCATCAGAATATAGTCATATGTAAACTTTATACACATGATAAAGACTTAAACCAGAGGTCGAAACGTAGTGTTAACAGTTAATAATAAAATTGGCCAGACGGGTTGAAAAAAAAATTGAAGTCTATTTATTAATTTACTTTATACTGTGAAATAATGAAATATGTAGTACATGTGTAATAGTAAACAAATAAATTATTTATTACAGATGAACCAAATAATGATATTTTGGAAGAAGAAGCAACTAACCGGATAACCAATGATTATGACGCAATAATATTAAAAGGTATGTATAAACTTTTAATTTAATTTACTTTATGCTGTGAAATAATGAAATATGTAGTACACGTGTAGTAGTAAACAAATAAAGCATTTATTACAGATGAACCAAATAATGATATTCTAGAAGAAGAGGCAACTAACCGGATAACCAATGATTATGACGCAATATTAAAAGGTATGTATAAACTTTTAATTTAATTTACTTTATACTGTGAAATAATGAAATATGTAGTACATGTGTAATAGTAAACAAATAAAGCATTTATTACAGATGAACCAAATAACGATATTCTGGAAGAAGAGGCAACTAACCGGATAACCAATGATTATGACGCAATAATATTAAAAAGTATGTATAAACTTTTAACTTAATTTACTTCATATTGTGAAATATGTAGTACACGTGTAATAGTAAACAAATAAAGCGTTTATTACAGATGAACCAATTAATATTCTGGAAGGACAAGCAACAATCAGTGATGCAGCAAAATGTATGTAGAGTATTTTTAAATTAATTATATACTAATTAATTATTTAATGTATAATATATTACAGGTTTAAATTGCAATAATTTACTCCTAGAAAATAAAAAATTACAAAAAATAATAGAAGATCTAAAAATATCACAGGACGTACGACTAAATCAGCAAGCAGAAATGTTTCGTACTTTAATGCGTAAAAATGAAACTGCATTGAAACAAAAATTGGAGGTGATTGGAAAGAAAAATCAAGTTTTAAACAAAAATATAAAACGGAAAAAAAATAATATTACAAATTTAAAAACCGCATTTAAATTGTTAAAAAAACAAGAAAATTTTGGAAAGTGATGCTGTATTCAAATTAGATAGCAAATATGGTAATTTAATACTTCCTTTGTTAAACAATGAGAAAAGAAATACAGATACACTTCCACATGGATGACTGAAGAGGTAATAAGCTAATTCTGAAGTGGTAAAACAGTTTGCACTATTATTCTGAAGTGGTAAAACAGTTTGCAGTTACTATGCACTATTATTCTCCTAAGGCATATGACTATTGTCGGTTAGCATATGTTCCTTTTTCTTTCTTATTTAATCAAATTCCAGTAAATAATACTTTACTTACAAGAAATTCTCAAGCCTTGTAGAAAACGATTTCAATTGACAAAATAAGTTTTATTTTACTGAGAATAATGTATAAAATAACTTTTTAAATAAAACTATTTTTTTACTAAACTTACTGTACTCATTTTAATTTTCTCTTAACAAATTATTCTATTATTATATATATTGTATATTGGGATATTCATGTACATAAAATTTAAAATATAATTAAAAATTTTTGTCCTTCAAAAATGATACATATATATATATATATATATATATATGTATATATATATATATATTGCATCATTTTGGAATAACATAGCGGTATATATGATTATATACAGGGTGTCCCATTTTAATGTCCCACCCCAAATAACTTTTTAATTTTTGATTGTAGAAAAAAATGTTTCAGACAAAAGTTGTATGGTTTCGAGGGGGACATAAGATGGTGGCATTAGTTTGACCTTGAATAATTGCTTGAAGATCACATGAAGGTTACCTTCAATTTCTTAAATGGAACTACCTACTTTTCATTACATATTCTTGTAACTTATCTCAAGAGCTTTCCAAAAGCTTTCCACTATAATAAAGTATTTTTTCATTATTTACTTTTCGAATTGCAAAGTACATACTTGTGATGTTTGGTAACATTTTTTTTTTCAAATCAACCATGTGTTTTCTTTACACCAATTGATTGATTTCATTATTCTATGCAAAATATATCAAGATAAGATTATCGAAAACTGAATGTTTCTTAAGATATTTTGTATTTTATGTCAAAATACTGTATCTTTCAAGCCTCGTAACTCAAAAAGTACTTTATGAAAAAATACTTTATTATAGTGTTTTGGAAAGCTCTTGAGATATGTTACAAGAATATGTAATGAAAAGTAGGTAGTTCCATTTAAGAAATTGAAAGTAACCTTCATGTGATCTTCAAGCAATTATTCAAGGTCAAACTAATGCCACCATCTTATGTCCCCCTCGAAACCATACAACTTTTGTCTGAAACATTTTTTTCTACAACCAAAAATAAAAAAGTTATTTGGGGTGGGACATTAAAATGGGACACCCTGTATAATAATTAGTACCGCATGTATTTTAGGTAAAACTGAAACTAATTTAAAAGAGAGAAATGAAAATAAAAAATTTGAAGAATTAAAAAAATGCAACTGTTTAATTTTTTTGTGCAAGAAAATAAAATATTAAAATCCAGAGTACAAGCACTCAAAAATAAAATTAAGAATGATAAGTATAAAAGAGTTTTGAAAGAGATATATTTTTGTTTAATTATAATTTTTAATTATTTAATTAAAATTATATGTATAATTATGTACAACACACATTTTTGAGTAAAAATGTATATATAATTTTTTATACAATTATTTATTTTCATTTTTAATTTGTTAATAATTAATATTAATACTTTTTATTTTAATTAAAAGTTTGTTTACAAAAATATAAAATTTGACAAAAGTTTTAAAACCTGGCGGGAACGGTTTAACATGGCGGACCAATCAAAAATGGTAGCCATATGGTGTCACTCTGATTTTAGGGTCTCTAACTAAATATAACTAAAGAATGGAGCAGTTACTCACAAGAGAGAGGGAACTATGATTTTTTTTCTCACTTCCTCCGGACATTTTTCTCTTTAGAAAATTATAGGTATTCCTCTTCCAGATATATGTTTTAAGGTGTCCATGATGCAAGATCTTGGTGCGAGTTCTCAGTCCGAATTCTCGGACAATAATGTTTACACTTGGACAAATATTGATAGCGTTGTAATCGAATTATAATTTTAGTTTCAATTTTAAAAAATTTAAAAGAAAAAGAAAAGGAAATTCTAATTTTAGAAAAAAATTTACACCTTTGTTTTAATTTGGTAATCTCTAAGAAAATTCCAACTTCAGCGTCAGCTTGTTTTTCGTTAAATGCTTGATTTTTCTAGTTATATGTATAATGTACTTCTACCTGTACATACGTATAATGAGCAGAGGATTCACTACGTTTAGCGAATTGCGTACGCTCTCAAGATCAAGATATTCTTCTGACAATAACATTATACTGTTGTATCTTAATTAATATAACTGACATTGAAGACTTTATTTCAAGTCGAAACGCTTGTTATTGTATAATTTTTAAATATAATTATATGTATGTCAGTGGCACTGTCATCTGGCTTCATTTGTGTTTTGCCCTTTGTTTTTTTTTTAGAATACTGTTTTTGAAGAAAACTTACGAACATTACTTAGAATATTTGTTGTAATATGTATTTTGTTATATTTTTATTTTGTTTCATAAATTAAATCTATATATTGCGATTCTAAAATATCTCCACCAATTTTTGTTACGATTTATAAATGTTTTATTTTTCTCAGTCACCATATTGGACCCATCTTTTTTATATATTTTGATCTCATTTTTCTATTTAACAAATGTAACAAAGTAATAAAATTAGATTTTTTATCTGAATGAAAAGATTAAACTACATTTAACAAATTAACTTGAAAAAATAAATTTAATATTATTATGTTATTAAATATTGAAGTAAATTATTAATATTTAGTTTTTAATCTAAATAGATTTTTTAGATTATATTAGATATTTTAAATTATAGTATTTTAATTATTTTGTATAAAATTTACAGCAATAAATTTGTTTATATAATCCAAATATTTAAATATTTTAAATGATTAAAAAATATATATTTGTTAAAAAGTTAGATTTCAAAAAGTTAGATTTATTGATACTTTATTTGATTTTTGCATAAATTATTATAATTTAAAATAAAACTAACTTGTTACAACAAGCATTTTATGTTTACAACACGTATTGCATTGCATTTGTTTTTTATTTCTGTCTTACTTTGTAATTTTAGTATTCTTTTACATATAGCAATTTTTAATAGTGAATAAGAGAGGAAAAAATACACACATAGTATAATATATATATGTAATATATATAATATATATAAAACTTAAAATTTTATAAAATAAGGAAACATATTTTCGTACAGATTAATCTGTCTACAGTAGTTAGAAGAAATTGGATAAGTTCTGCAATTCCTCTTATTTGTGTGGTAAGTAAATATGTTATAAATAAATATATCATACAACATATAAAAATATATATTATAAACAACATTTTTATACAATTTATTGCAATTTTATTTTCTGTTACATTGCGTAATTGCTTATACAACGTCGTATTTAGGAACCGTCAAATAAATCTCTTAAATAAGTATAATTTTTAATGTTCATTATTTTATAAATATTTGTTTTTATTTTTGTATTTCTCAGTTGATTTTATTATTTGCTTTGTTCACATTTTTTATATACACAATGCAATTATTCTAATATATTATATGCTCAATGCAACTATTCTTTACACTACCATCTTGAGTACTGTTATTGTAGTAATTTAATCATATCTTTATAGTCTCTATAGTCTTTATAGTGAAAAAAAGAGAATAAATTATTTCTTCGTTTATCTTAGTTAATTTAATCAATTGAGTTGGCACTGTGTAAAGTCGCAAAAAGGTTTAATAGAAATAGCTGCAGTATCAAAAAAGACTTAACAAAGATGAGTAAAGGGCATTCTGAAAATTATATAAATGTAACAAAATATTCCTTTCCTGAATGTATAAACAAAATCATTGATGTATATATGTAAACAGCTCTGTGTTACTGACAATTGATCAGTTGGTCTTCATTCTTCTGACTGCTATCTCGTATTGCGTTTGGCAATAATCCAAAATTTACTTGCATTCAATTAAATGAGACAAGTGTTAGATTTTAATGCTGCCAATTATTACGATTATCATTTTTATTATTATTGATAGCGTGGTAGAGGTGGCGGTGTCGGTATGATTTGGTCGAGCTGCGAAGTTTGTCTCGTCTGCTCTTGTTGATGTTGACTCCGACGTACTTCGTGAGCCAGTAATTTTTGACGTTTTTCCTCCATTAAGCGTTCACGGTGCTTGTGAATATAATCATATACATTTGGAAGACCCATAATCACGCAGCCTGACAGTGCTGATCTGCATATATTCATGTCTGTCGCTTCGTACCTATGTTTGGAATTGTAAGAATAAATATAAGAATTGTAAATACAATGTATGCGCTTAAAACATTAAACTGTTATCAAAGTTTTACAAACGTTCATTACATCATAGCATTAAATTTGCAAGCATCAATTGTCCTTTCTTATAGATTATATAAATCCAATAATATAAATAGATTGACTCAAAAAATTAATTACCACTCATTTGTTTTCTCGTCGTAACATTCCACCTGATATGTTGTGGTAACACCATTAAAACCGCCGATAGCAAAAATCATGTCGTCAATAACTTCTATGGCAAAATTGCTGCGAGGATTATACATATCAGGAATATGGCTCCAGCTGTTCGTAGAAGGTTTATATTTTTCTCCGCTGCACATTCTCGATATTCCGTTAAAGCCTCCTTTATAGAAAAAATTATTTTAGTCTTTTTATAATAAATAATAATAATAATAACAATAATATTATTATAATTATTAATTATTATATATTTTATTATTATTATTATTATTATTATTATTATTATTATTATAAAATAAAAACTATACAATGAGAAAAACAATTATGAGAGACCTACGTAATTAAGAAATAAGTTAAATTTTAAATTATATTGAAATAGTTTTTACATGAGAAGTAAAATAATTTTAAATTTTAAATTAACTTCTTCGTGTATAAACTATGTGTAAGTAATACAAGTATCATAATAAAATTTCTTTTATAATAAGTACATGTCTTAATACCAATAACGTAAACACAGCCATGATAAGATATGCATGATACGCCGCTCCTACGTGACCTCATTGCTGTTATCATTGTCCACTGATTGGTGCTTGGATCATATACTTCGGCTGAATTCATACAGTCATGTCCATCGAAACCACCCGTAATATATATCTTGTCTATAGTGCGTATAGGAAGTTTACTAATAAACGTTTATAAAGTTTATTATGTTGTAAAATAAAGATAATAGATTCGCAATTTTTTAAAGTTAAAAGTTTAAAAAATTTATGATTTATGTACTTATACTTATTCGTTCTTAATAAATAACTTTATTACAATGTATATTCTTGTTCAATTTTAATGTGTGTATTTTAAAATTATCTTGCATCTACATTTATTTTTTTTAATTTTTAGAAATTATATGTTATTGAAAAAAATTACTTTACAAAATTTATTTATTTATACAATACTTTCTCTCTCTTTCTCTTATATTACAAGATGCTTCAAACACATCAAAATATATACTTATTATAAAATTAAATACCGTTTAATGTCGTTGCACTCGCATCAGATCTCTGCACGTTCATTGATGCAATGAGGGACCATTGATTTGTTTTGTAATTATAACGTTCCGCTGTTTTTTGTCGATGATATCCATCATATCCTCCCATTGCGTAAACCAGATCGTTTAAGACTGCCACGCTAACATAACATCTACGACAAATAAAAAGATTCTGATGCTAGCTTTCATTGCTGATGTCTATCAAGGAGCTAGTGACTGAATTTTAGTTTATATTTCTCCAATGTCTTTTTATATTCTTTATATATAATTTTCTGGCGTCTATTGTATATACCTTATTATTGTAACTATATAATTGCAATATATATCTAAATATAAATATGTATCTAAATATTTGTTATGTTTGCACTATGTTTATTTTTATTATAGACAAATAAATAAAATGAATTTTAATTAAAATTTTTCTAGATTAAATTATAAATAAAATTACAATATAATTAATTCTTATAATATATATTTATTTTCATTTCTACATATATCTAAATTACTAGACTAGCGACTAGCCCCTTTGAAGTATATTCGACCTTCTAACGTTCATGGGAGCAACCTCTCGCCACACCTTGGTCACCGCGTTAAAACAACGGCAGCTGTTGAAATAATCGACGCCGTCAAATCCTCCAATAACGTAAATATCGAAACCAACCACCGCAAGTCCATGATAAGCTCGCGGACCAGTCGGATCTGTTTCCTCGATCTAAAAAACTCAAAATTTCCTTCCAAATAAATTCCAAATAAATTGTTAAAATTTATGGAAATAAAAATCATTTTTTCGATTTTAATGCGTTATTCAAGCATGTTGTACTAATTTCAATTATTCAATTAATTTCTTTTTTATAAACTAACTAATTAAAAATTGATATGTTTACTCCATATTTCTTTAATTTTTACATCTTGTTTTTTTATTGTTATGTACATAAATGAAAAAAATCTAATCTTGCTTAATGTTCTATCAATGTCCAAGATTTATTGAGATTATACAAAGTGTTCAAAAAGTATTGAAACGGTCATTTCCCAAGAAGTGATATCCCAAAGTGATGACCCAAAGTCACTTTCCCAAAGCCGTATGACCCCCACAATTTTTGCTTGAAACATTTTTTAAGAAAACCCGTTCCTGAAGAGTTATTCAACCATTCCAATACTTTTTAGACACTCTGTATTTAAAAAGAGGTAAAGTGTCTAATACTACCGGAATCCATCGATCTGCTCTTGTGTCATATGTCTCGATATAATTTGTCGGAGAGCCACCGCTCCATCCACCAATGGCGAACAGAATCTCATGTGGGACTCTGGGTCGTGCAATTTCCGGCGTTGGTACTTCTCCATCTTTCTGAGTAATCATTTCTAAATCATACAAGAATTTCAGAGTTTCGATGATGATGGGCCTGCATGCGTCGTTGCCAACGACATAAGGATGATCCTTGACATTCTCCAAAAAAAACTGCGTGTCTAAGAGACCAAGTCTGATATTCTTCATTAGATCGACGATATAATCTTTTCTAGATTCTGGATCATGATTTATCCATTTCAGAACCAGTTCCCAAACTGTTTGTTCGCTCTTAACATTTAATTCATCAGCGCCGACTAACGGTTTCAGTTCTTCGATAGGTAAATGTAAAATTTCTTCGCTTCTCTGCGATACCTAATGTAAGGCAAAAAAACGAGAAAAAAAAACGAGATTAAATTGTAAAGGAATGATATAGTGAATTATTATCTAATGCCAATCACACCTCGACAAAGTGTCCTACAACAAAACGGTAAGCGTCATTTTCTAGTTTTTTGTAAAAATGTTGACGGGCAAATCTCATCACTCCGATGCAATTTTCCGGCGCTAAATTATCTCTTAAATAATCACAGCACAGATCAATCACACCGACAATGTTTAAATAATCCGCCGTTGTCAGCAATTCACATACATTTTCACGATTCACATCAATGGATCGTAAATATGCATATTCCAGCAAGAGATTCATCATTGGACTTGTCACACCTGGCAGAAGGACATCGATTTTTTCACGAGAATGTAATGTAGTTGTAAATAATGTTCTGAAAAATTGAACAATGAAGATTTTATGACAGTTAATGTGATATTTATTAATAACTGTATTACAAAGAAACTAAAAAAAAAATCTGAGTAACAAAACAATTATTAAACTATCACTTTTAATTAATAATTATTTTTAAATAATTAATAATTTTTAGATAATTATTTTTTAAATAATAGTCATTTTATTATTATTAATTACTTTATACGATAAATTAAGTGAATAATTTAATTGATTTAATAATTTAATTTACAATAAAAATAATTTAATGCAAAATCCAAAGAGCGAAATCCAAAGAGTCGATTAAAATTAAATAAGTACCTGAAATAAGTACTGCATGCTGAAAGTATAGCTCGGTGAATCGGAAATACACCACCATCTTCTAGTCTTAATATTGCGTCGCAAAGCAGATTATTCTGTCGGAAATCATAGAGCGATTGCATCGCTTGTGTGCTCATACAACGGCCGCCACTTTCAGCTATCAAACGTTGATTATTTGCATTATACTTTTCGTTTTTTTTGTTACTGGTAGTTGGCTCCGCATCCATATCAAAATTTGAATAAATTGAAGAGTTTAATTCCCGCGACGATAAGGATTAACATTTAAATAGTTAATTAAATTAATTGATTTCTTCTCAACAGGGATCTATAAAAATAGTTAGTAAATTTATTAATTCTAAGATATATTGCAATATTACAAAAGATTTAAAAAATTATTCAAAATTATTATAATTATAACATTAAAATTCATATTAATAATTTAATATTAAACTATAATGTTGAATAATTGTGTATAATGTTGAATTATAATAAAATAATATAAAAAGATATAGCACATTAATAAATTGTTACTAATAAATTACTTTTGATTATATTGGTTAAGTATACACTAAACTATAAATGTAATTATATTTTACAAACATATTTCATTATTTGTTTAAATTAAATCGCTATTTTTAAAACTTGTACATCCTATATTTATTAATTTAGTTCATATTTACCTAGTAAGAATTGTTTTCTGAAAATTTAGAGCAATCGTGCGGGAGGTTATCAAATTGTGCGAATCTTGATGCAGGTTTGATGTCTACAATTTACAACTTGGTAATTTTTCAATTTCATGTAAAGATGTGGTTAGAATAAAATCCTGTTCGCGATCAATTACTGAGATTGATTAGCAATGATTGAAATGTGAATTCATATGTGCTGGGAATTTGGAATGTGTCAAAATTTTTTGACACGTGGACGTGGGAGAGTTGAAGACCAATTCGTAGACTGAAGAAACGCAGAAGAGTGTGAAGGGGGAAATGAAATCGGTGAGGAGATTGTAAGAGAGATAGAAACTATTTTGTTGATTTTAAGAGCGAATAAAATGTCGCGTTTGGCTGTGACATGTGGTCTTACATGTCCGCCAATCAATCAAAGACTGCTGCTTGACAAAAGAGATCCTTCTGTTTCTGCTTCATAGGGAGCTTGATAAAAATATTAATTGCGTTAATTTATTATAGAATATACGTCAATATAAATGATAAAAATTTATATATAAACCATGCCGGTCTTTGATCGATTTTAAATCAAATAGCTATAATAAAACAGCAGAAAGAGAGAATTAAAACACATTTTCCATCACAAATCTCATTATAAGCGTTCATACGCCCAGTAGATTAAATATTTAATATATACATTAAAATTTTAAATAATCATTAAATAGCCACTTCTCTGCTTACTTATTGCTTCGATTGTTGAATTGAAGATATACGTTTTATAGTTTGCAACTTTAATCCAACTTCACATCTCACATAAGAATTAAACCATTCATCCATTTTTTGCTTCAGTTACTTGTGATATACATACGTATGTACTTTCATCATTAATTAAATTAATTATTAGTGAAAAATCTATCTAATTGGATATGACTTTTACACTATTGTACTAAATGACTTTTTGCACTATTGACTTTTTACACTATTGTACTAAAAATACATCGTATGCTAACTCATCAAACACTAACTAACAGTAACATTACATTGACATTATAATTTTCTCAATGTGACTGTTACGTACAACATGTGTTACATTACATTTATATTGTTGAATAGAAAATTCTAATATTGATGTAATGTTATTATAGTTGGTGTTCGCTGGAGGATTTCGTTCACTGCAATGACAACAAGTATTATCCAAGTTTGAGACACCAAGTACCCGCTGCACGTACACATGTACACGTGTTTATAGCCATCTTAACGTTGCTACAATCCTTCTTTTCATCAACATGTTCGTCTTCCTCAACTCCTTCATTTCTTGACTTCCTTTTCTTCTCCTCCCAACCTTCGAATGTGTTCTCCTGCTTCAGCGCATCGTGCTTGCAACCCGATCGTCTACAGTTATGAACCAGGCAGGCATTAGTGTCTGGCATTAGCCTGCTAATCGGCAACATGGATAGACCGACGGTGTGTGACGGAGTAACAAAACCGTTACTCCTTGAAATACCGTCGAAAAATACGTTCCATTTGTTGGCGAAGGATTCATATCCTTTCGCTGTACGAGTTTTTGCCTGCATCGTCGTTCTTGACACGACATCTTCCGTCTTCGAAATTTCATTTGGTTGTTCGCTGAATAATCGAAACGTCCATGTGACTACAGCGAAAGTCGCCGCATTCGTCGGAAACGCTCGAAGGATCGTCGAATTTAAGCCCCGGAATAAGAAACTATATCCTTCGGCGCGTACAGATTTCCTGAGACAGTCCAGAGCCCCCGAGTAACGATTGCTACTTTCCGCTTGTATGCGCGATTTGATGACATCAATAGGATAAGAAATCACCCAAGAAGCTGTACCAGCGAATCCTCCAGCCAACAGCATATGAAGTGTCGAAATCGGTTGTTTCGAAGACATCTTGGTCAGCATCTCGTAGGTCACGAAGTATACACCGTAGCTCGGTCCTTCCCTGAGGAATGTAATACCTAAACCCTTAAAGACGCCACGATAACCTTCCTGCCTATAGATGCTCCTCAAGCACTGCATCGGTCCTTGAAAGTTACCTTGGCCCGTGGGCTGCAATTGCAAGCGTGTCTTTGCTAATTCTATTGGGGTCGAGACAGGAGTTTGCGCAAGTCCGGCAGATGCACCAGCCAAGAAATACGATGACAATTGATCAGGCTCAGACAGGTTCCGCTGAGTGTATCCGTAAACGCCGAAGACGACGGCGTTCACCACAGCCACCCCTGCGATTGGCGAAGTCATTCCTTTATAAAGACCACTCACCTACAAAAATATGTGAATAGCAATATTTTATCAGATTTCGTCAGCAAATAAAAGCGACTAAACTTTGTAATAATTTGTCATTTTAACCCTTAGCTGGTACTGGGGTACCAAAAGTCCCAGGCAAGTTCAGCCATTTTTGTATAAAATTCACTTCATTTCTCCAAATAAAGACCTTTCTTCAATAGTCACTGTCAGAATTTTTTTCTGAAAGTGTTGTATCTCACGAGTATCCAGTTAATTTTTTAGCTTTTAATATCAAAAAATGGAAAAGTTTTAAATTTTTAAGTAAAAATAATCATTTTTTCGTTCTTTTATCTTCAAAAAAATTTTTTCTACAGTCACTATTAAATTTGATCAAAATAACCTATGGTACCTGTTAAAACAAGTATCAAAGGATATCTGAGAATTTGTTCAAGTAAAAAAAATCAGTAGCTTCCTAATAACAAACATTTTTTATGCCTGAGGTCTCAAACGGACTAGTGTGCCGGGTATAAAATTCTGGAGAAGTGTGCTAGCTAAGGGTTAATACGGTTTTATAATCATTTGTTAAGTACCGATTCTTTCGCAAGTATGGTGCGCAAACAATCCCAGGTGCCTCGAAATTTTGGGTTGCGGCAATCCTGAGTCTGCATGTGAACTTTAACCGTATCCAAAGGATATCCCACCATAATACCGGCACATCCTGAAATTTATAAAACAAACTTTATTGTATTGAGTGTATATTCGTTTTATATTCTATTGAGTATATATTCTTCTATTGAGTATATATTCGTTTTATATTATATTCGTTTTATCGTTTTATAAACATTAATATTAATAAGATACGTGTAATATCGTGAATATTAAATTTAATGTGTGTTATATTTCTTTGCAAAGATTTCATTTGTCCGTTTGTAACGATACGTTAATCGGCAAGGAGCGTAAAATATACATAGAAATTCACACGAACAAAATTATTTGATATTGGGTTAATGCATAATTATCCACCATTCATGTAGGCGCGTTTTTTTAGTAAAAATTGGCGTTTTGTTTACTTTTCTTTTATAAAAATATTCTTCTATGTTTAGGTGATAAAAATGCGTGTCGAAAGTCATCATCATCATTTAAACATGTTCTGTTAAATTTTTTATGTGTCTTTTTTCACAATAAATATTGTTTAAAAAACGGCGGATAATTATGCATCAACCTAATACTAAGATTCAGCCTCACCGGAATAGGCTTTTTGTTTGATTATTTGATTATTAATGTAATATGTTTGATGTATCACGTATTTCATATTTACGTAAAAAAACTTGTGTAACAAAAATATTAAGAAGAGTGAAATATTTTGTAACAGATTTTTCTATTTAACAACAACAGACAAAAACATTAGCTAATGTAAATTGTTATTTGCGTAAGCTTGATAACATAAGAAATCACGGAAATATTTGTTTCTAAATGTTTTATCAATGTAAGCACGAGGCGCTATGATAACCAAATCATACGATAAAATATTTCTCTTATGATTGTGTCATAAAACTTGAATACACATGAAAAGCAATTGATAATTTTAACTTCCATTAAATCAGTTGCATCTTTACTTAAACAACTCAAATGCATGAAAAACAACTGATAACTTTAACTTCCATTAACTCAGTTGCATCTTTTTATCAAACGACGAATATTGAAAATAATAAATACTTTTACAGTTAATAAATCATATCAAAACACTTAAAAACATAATTAAAATTTTACCTCCCAAACATCCAGCAAAGAAATCAAGCGAATAAGCCATCTTTGTCCTGTATTATCCGCAATGACCTTCCACTTGCAATATCGTCTGCTTCTGAAAGGCTCGTCTTCAAATCTCGTTCCTTTCAAATATCCATCGAAAGTTGTGCAAGTAGATCGGTTAATTATAGCGACCAATAAATTCGAATCCATGAAAGCCTGATAACTGAATCCTTTAAATTAAACTTTAAACAAAACATTCGCTTATTCCTAAAAAATAATTAGTCAACGATAAGTAAATTTTAAAAAATTTAAAAAGTATTTTAAATTAAAAATATTTTACATTATACAAATATTATCACAGTTTTTTAATTTATTTTTTAATTTGTTTTATAAATATTATATATATTATATAAATATTGAATATTATATATTATATATTTTTTAATATTATTAAATAATTTATAAAAGTAAATTTGTAAAATTATTGTAATATTTCTAATTAATTTGATAGTGATTAGATTTCTTATATCTTTTCCTTCTTTTCATATTTTTTCTAACATCGATTTAAATTTAATTGATTAATTTAAATTTGTTGAATTAAAAATATGTCTATTTTATAACATATGTTACTAGTTTAAAACCATATTATAAATATAAAAATCAAAAAAGAAAGTGTAGAAGAATAACAAAACAGTGTGCAATAGTTCCAATTTAAAAATATTTAGCTGCATTATTTTAATTAATAATTGACCGTTTTAAATAACACTACTTTCACCTAAAGTTGTATTTAATTTTTCTCGGACGGTAGTGGAAATTTCACTATCAGATGACGCTAAATAAATTCTAACGCAAATCACTCTTTCACCTAACTCTTTCGTTTCTCTTACCAAAAATCACATGTACGCGACGTGTCTAAACAAAAATTATTCCACGTACTTTCGTCGTCGAATCTTCTTTCTTACTGAAATCAGTATTTCTACCAGCTTCTTCTTGATGCACAGATCACTGTTTCCATTATCAAACCACTACATACTTATACAAACATCATTGTAACAGTGTACTAAATATTATTGAAAAATAATAAATGTTAACAACATTTATACATCCGCCATAAGCTACTATCGTGACTGAACGAGGCATGGGTCAAACATTTCTTGATAAGATTGATCGAGGTCTCAATAACGTTCAGAATGTATTTCATTTTACATTTCATGTATTTCATTTTACATTTATTTGCACACTGCATGTGTTTATGGCAACTAAGCAACTAAATAATAGATATTAATACGAGCTATTTTGATCGTTACAAAGATAAAAGAAGAACAATAAGTGGAGGTAATGCGATCTAAAATTGCAATTATTTATTATAATTATATAATAAAATTAAAATTATATTTTATATATAATTATATTAAGTGCGCAAAACTTAATTATCGGCCCCTAACTTTCAAAATCAATGACAGTACCTATTCAAATTGATATATATTTTCCATCGAAAATGACTTTGACAATGATCACCGACTTGGGCTGGAAGATTTCATCGCATCCGGCGTATTCTCCAGACTTCGCCTGTGGATTATCATCTCTTCAGATCTTTTCAACATCATCTGATACACACTTCACTTCCGTCAAAGATGTCGATAAAAGTATTATTGAGATTATCAACTCAAAAACACCAGTTTTTTTCCGAAGTGGAATTCGACAACTTTCAGAAAGATAACGTAAATGTATAGAAAATAAGGGGAATTACTTCGAAGATTAGGTAACTATTTGAATTTTTATAAATGAAATATCAAAGTCCAGTAAAAAAAGCCGCTAATTAAGTTGCGCACCTAATATGTATTGAGATCAATTATAAAACATCAAAACCCCTACATCTGACTTCCTATGCCCTATAACTTTTAATATATTTCTATTAGTATTTAATAGAATATTTAATACTTTTTTCTAAAATGTAACCTTTCCGAGATTTTCCCGAGGTGTCCCAATCTTTCTAACCCTGCAAAACAAATAAAATATAATATCAATTATGAAGTAAATATAATATATTTAGAAAAATTTCAAGAAACATTGATGTTTTATGATAAGTAATAATTAATAACAAAAAATAAAAACCTGAAGCAATACATTTTGTACATTGTGAGTGAGTCTATTTTTATGTTGAATTATTTTCTGTTGATGTGTTTATGAAATTCCATTATAATTTAACTGAGTTATCTTGTGTCTTGTTATTTGTAATTATATATATAATATTATATTATATTATTAATAAAATAATAATGTATTACTAATTACTATTGTATTACTAATAATGTATGTATTACTAATAATTAATAAAGTTTGTTTCATATTAGTGTAGCTAGTTCTCATAAAGACTCATTTCAGAAACAACACTATTCGTAACACTATTCGGAAAATAATAATAGTATAAATTGCAGACATGAAGATATTATTAAAAAATAAGGTTTCTTAAAAAATGAATCTATAACTAATTATTTGTTTATCAAAAAATAATTATTAAAAATAACTTTTATAATTTTATTTAACAATTATATTATTTATAATTATATTATTTATAATATATATTTTTTATTTATATTTCTACTGACAAAATATTTTTTTAAAGTTTATTAAATGCAGTTAGTCAAGCTCATAATAATATTACAATTATGTGCAAAAATATTATGGTATGACTTCCATTGATATCGTCATTTCCATTACATTTTGATTTGCGCTTTTTGTTATTATAATAAAATGTGTCGTAGACGATTGCATTCAACCTTCTTACATAATTTTGAAAAAAATTTTAATACGTCTCTCTTTAATGATCATTACATAACAACTAAATAACTTGACATCTAATGACAACTTGTGATAAAAGATATTGAAATATATATTTTGAAATCTCCTTTTTAAATATTAAAGCAATTTGATCTAAAATAATTCTTATATATTAAAGTTTACTTTTTTATTTACAATAATATCATTGACAATTTAAAAGACAACATCATAATTCACACAGTTCGACACAGTATGTTTGTTGTGTTTATTATCAGTCTTATATAAAATTAAATTGTATCGATCTCAAAATTCGCATAGAATGTGTATATGTCATTTTCTATGTGTTTTCCTCTGGCAAAATTTGTGCAGCAATTTTTAAATAAATTTAAAGCTATCGAATAAATGCTTAAAATTAAACATAAAACATGCTGTATGTGTGTGTGTGTGTATATATATATATATATATATATATATACACAAGTATATATTAGAGCAACACACGCACACGCACACGCACACATGCACGCACGCGCATACGCACACATATTTATTAGTTTTAAATTCTTCTTCTTTAAAAATAATTTCTTTCAAATACAATTTTATTTCAGGAAAAAAAATTACTTTTTCGTGCACAAAGAATTATATTATACACATACATGTACCTCTTATATGCACAAATTCTAAGACACAAGTATAATCATTAGAAATACATACATAAAGATAAGATACATACATAGAGATAAATGAGAACATAAAGATAAATAAGATTGTTACATATAAAACAAAATATAGTTATATTTGTGTACGTTAAAGATAAATAATTTGATAAAATCCGTGAAAGAAATTACATTATCATGTGCGTTATTTGATAACTTCTTGACCCCTTATAAGACATGCACAGTACATATGCTCAGTACTTACACTCATTACATTTCACACAATGCACTCGCAGCATATATAAGTTATAACTCTTGCAATGTTAAGATATTCCTTTACCAAATAACTTGTCAAAACTGATAGTCACATCGTTCCAAGCACCAGTTCTTTCGCGTCGCTGGACGAGTAAAGGACAGTTAAATCACTTCAAACAGAAGTTGAATTGATTGTGGATAGTATCAAATTTTCGAACGTGACAATGTATGCTCAAACACATCAACAAATATCAAACGTCGAGGAGATCGAAGATAGCAGCTTATTCCTTAGCAGCTCACCTCCAGATAAGGTATAAATATAATAAAATTATTATTAGTGAAATAACAAAGGCATGTCATTATTTTTTAAAATTTGCTATTTAAAATAAAATGCTATCTTTTTTGTTAGAAATAATTTTGATTTTTTACAGTGAATGAATTCTTTTTTTCGGACTACAGAGAATAGAAAAATATCCATAGGATATCTCTATAAAGAAATTCTTTATTATTAGTTATAATATATATTCATTATAATATACAGAGTGTTTCAGAAAGATCAGCACACCTCGGGAAAATCTCGGAAGGATTACTTTAGAAAAAAGTGTTAAATACAAAAGTTCTAGGGCACAGGTAGAGACATCGCTACGACATTACAGCATTCGAACGTATTTTTCCCTCTCTTTTCATTTCCATTATCCAAAAGTAGAGGTTCCCATTTGAAAAAACTAATTTGACCCTCAAATGACTTCTGTACCTGACCCCAAGGTCAAAGTCAAGATTACCATAGGATGCTTCTTTCTGTGCTCTACAACTTTTATATTTAATACTTTTTTCTAAAATGTAATCCCTCCGAGATTTTTAGGTGTCCCGATCTTTCTGAAACACCCCGTATATCTACTATTAGTTATAAATAATAATATAATATAAATTTATAGAAACAATACAAACTTATAAAACTATTTTTTAATATATGTGGTTTATATAATTTATAATTTAATTTAAAAATAATGTGGAGTGTTATTGATAAATGTAAAGAACTTACTATTGTTTGTGTGATAAAACATTTTATGTTGCTTATAACATACATTCAATAATTTGTCAAATAAAAACAATCCACATTAGTTAAAATTAATATAATATAAACCTACAGAAGAAACAATATAAATTTATAAAGATATCTTTTTATCTTCGTAGATTATAATATATGTTTAGTTTAAAAATAACATGTTTTACGCTATTAATAAATACTGAAGATCTACTTTTTACAGAAAAAATTACTATGTTGCATTTATGTAGTATGATATACTACTTCTCAATGTATTCTAAATAATGTATGTTTTTTAAATAATATTTAGAAATCCAGATAATAGTTACGAATGAAACATGATCAACGTCAAATCACGATTTCATCACATAAATTAGTTAATCATTACCTATCAAATGGCATAAATTTTTTTGCGTAAAATTGTATACATAAAGTAACATATACATGATTACTGATATATAAAGTTTTAAAGAACTTTAAAGGAAATTTACATTTGAATTTCAACATACATGTTTATTGAGATTTTGAGCACATGCAAGATCTGATGAAATAAAATCATTCATTGCATATTGGATGTGTTTGTAAACAAGGTCATTAATCAAAAGATTTTTCATATACTTTTAATATGTAATATCATATATTGACAATAATAAAAAGAATTATTAAAAATTGTTCCTCAAATTTTCTTCATATGATAATTTTTCTCTTATATATAACAAATTTAAATGCCAATAAAACGATAAATTCTTTTCATTTCAAGGAAAGAGAAATCGGCCTTGAACTTCAAAGCTGTTCTCTACCATCAAAATGATGCAAAATCTTTCACGGATTACAGTATTTGGAATCATTTTAAACTTCTTTTTCTATGTAATAAAAACTTGATCGATTTAAACACAGACTTCTTGTTGTACTACTTTTATGCGTATATAAAGAAATCATTATACATATATGCAGAAGTCTTCAGGGTTCTCGATTTACTGGGATTTCCATTAAACATTCGATTGAGAATAGAAGGGGGAATTCTTGCAACCATATATATATGGAAAGATCGCTCAACTATAGTTTAATCCGTTTATCTTACAGTTTATAACTATCACGCGAACATTAGAATTTGAAGAACGCCATTATTCAATAATGGCAAATGTATTAGTGGTGTGTGTCATTAAAAAAAATTATTGATATCATATTATAAATCTATAAAACAGATCTATATATGATATTAATATTATAGATTAATACTGTAATCTTATTAATATTATATTATAGATCTTATTAATATTATATTATAGACATTTTTGCATATTAATAAGTATACAGAAAACTTTTTCATCATGACGTTTGTTCATTCCTTAATGAGAACTCTCATTAAATAACTCTCATTAAATAAAATATTAGCAATAAGACATCTTTAAAGTTATTACTTTTATTTGTATTAAAATCAAATTTTAAAATCTTAAAATATCAAGATATTAAAACATTAATTTCTGTGCAGATATTATAATATTCTTACAAAAGGAAGATTTATTTAAAACAATTGTTTAATACATCATAATTACATATATGTATATGTTTTAGCCTAAACTGATCCATGGCGGAAATTATATCAAAGAAGGCAAAGATTCAGCTAAAAGCACTTGCTTAATTTTTTCCCCAAAAGAAGAAGATGAAGTTGGATCGTTGGGAAAATATCTTCAGCTCTTTGTCGTGAGTAAAAAATTTCATTGATAATTAATACATATTATATTGAAATGCATGTAAGTCAAAAACATACATTATTTTAGAAATACAAAGTGAATCTCTTGCACATCGAGTCTAGAAGTTCTCTTCGACGACCAAATGGCTATGAGTTTATGGTGGACTGTGCACCAGGTGGCAATATAGCCTCTGTAATTGAAGCTTTACGAGATGAATGCAGCTATTTTTCGATAATCTCTAGGTAAGATTTTTCAACGTTTGTTTAAAAATTAATTATAATATATTTTTTCAATTTCCAATAACTTTGCCATAAATAGTACATTGATTAATTACATTTTAATAATTCCATTGTATTTATTAAATATTCTTATATTGGTGTCATCATAATTATTCAACTTTATTAAAAGAATTTGCATTTCTTATCCTGTATTAGTATTAGTATTATTATTTTTAACCTTCCACATACATTTGACATTTTATTAAAATTAGATTACTCGAGAATAAATATAGCAAATTCTGGAAATATTGTGTGTGTGTGTGTGTGTGTGTGTGTGTGTGTGTGTGCGCACACGCGCGTGCGCACGCATGCGCGCGTGCGTGAAAAAACAAATCGGTCTTAATAATACAAATTAATAAATTAATACAAAATATAATTGGAACTCCATAACATAAAAAGATCTTCCTTACCTTATACATATATTGTATATATACAGGATTAGAGAAATTGAAGAAGTAATAATTGACCTTTAAAGGAAACAAAAAATAATTATCCTTCATATATGTTAATTATAACTATTTGTAAGATTGAGCTACTATTTGTAAGATTCGAAAGTTGTGTGTGTGAGTAGTACAAGTAATGTAAATAAATAAAACACTTTTTACATTAGTATTTGGTTATAGAACTTGAATTTTTACCAACAGAATACGACACGGAAACATTGCAGTGTTATTCATATGCACAAATAGAAGTGCAATGCCGTGTGTGGAAAGTAACGATGGACATTTTGAACATTTGTTGAGATTCGTTGAAACATTTTTTATATTTATTTACCTTCCTTCATTATTAATTTTTTGCTTCCTGCTGTTATTCCATTTTTATTCAATGACTTGTCATCAATGACTCAATAATATGCGTACTAATTGATACATTTGTAAACAGTTATGATTAGCATACATGATGAATAATAATTTTTTTTTCTTTGGAGGTCAGTTCAAAATACTACCTGTTCAATTTTGTGTATTGTTAACTCTTACCTCATTACATATAGTATTATCAGAGACAGACTGAAGAGAGTTTCACCTTCTTTCATAATCATATAATTATTTGTATAATTATGTCAATCAGACATTCATTATTTAATCAAACATATTTAAACTCTTCTATATGCGGTAAAGATAATAAAACCAAATGTAGATTGTAACTTCTCTTTTCAGAAATCACAAAGACAATATGAATACAGTACCATGGTTTCCGAGGAGAATACGCGATCTTGATAAATTTGCTAATCAAATTTTGTCTTATGGTTCCGAACTTGATAGCGATCATCCTGGTTTCACCGATCCTGTATACAGAAAAAGAAGGAAATACTTTGCAGACATTGCTTATAATTACAAACAGTAAGTAGAGTGAACTAGGGTAGGTAATAAAATTGCAAAACTAGACATGTAGATATTTATAAAAATATGTATTTTATATAATTCAAATTCTCTTTCGTCCTCCCCGGATAGTGAATATTAATAAATAAATTTCAATTGTTCATCGACCCATCTGGCAGATTACCTGCGTGTCGCCAACTAGATTTGTCGAACATTAAAATGCAGAAAAACCATCAACTTTAAAATCGATATCGATTTACAATTTGCAATTTATTATTATATACATATATATATATATATATATATATACGCAGATAATATGTATGTATTATTTGGCTAATAATATCTCACGTGTATTATATATATATATATATATATATATATATATATATTAGGGTGGTTCTTATTTTATACTACATCGAAAATTAAAAAAAAATTTTTTTTGTCTCACCCCTTAAAATGGTTCCATTTTATGAAAAAATAATTCCTATAAAAGTTTATTTCAATCGGATAACGGGAAAGAGTGCCGAAGAGCGTCTAAATGTCCTAAAATAAGAATTAAATCCTTATTTTAGGACATTTCGGCACTCTTTCCCGTTATCCGATTGAAATAAACTTTTATAGGAATTATTTTTTCATAAAATGGAACCATTTTAAGGGGTGAGACAAAAAAATTTTTTTTAAATTTTCGATGTAGTATAAAATAAGAACCACCCTAATATATATATATCATCTTCCATTGAAGGAACAGTTAATAGAACTAGTAAACACAAAGTTATTTACATATTTTAGAAAAATGTCATTTGAAAGTGATGTTATAAGTGGAAATATATATTATCAGTTATATATATATATATATATACAGGGTGTCCGATAATTCGAAGTCCACCCGTAAACTGCAGGTAGAGTAGGTTAAACTGAGCATAAAAGTCCTGTATCATTTTTCGATATTCTTAATATTTACCAAGATATTAACAAAAAATATCGGCGAATCCGCGCGCGCTTTGCTCGCGCGGCGAGAAGGACGTCCCACCGCTACGTGCTCACTAAGCGCGCAGTGTGGCGGTGGGAGATAGAGCGGTGGGATTATACCAATAATTCGGCGCGGTCGCCGCAGTGTTCTAGTATTACGCTCGTAGGCTCCTCCCACCGTCTCACTGCGCGCTTAGTGAGCACGTAGCGGTGGGACGTCCTTCTCGCCGCGCGCGCTTTCCTCGCGCGGATTCGCCGATCTTTTTTCGTTAATATCTCGGTAAATATTAAGAATATCAAAGAATGATACAGGACTTTTATGCTCAGTTTAACCTACTCTACTTGCAGTTTACGGGTGGACTTCGAATTATCGGACACCCTGTATATATATATATATATATATATGTATATATATATATATATATATATATATAATGCATATGTATGTATTGTATTATAATAATATCTCACGTGTATTTTATATACAGGGTGTCTGGTAATTCGAAGATCAACTGTAAACTGCAGGTAGAGTAGGTTAAACTGAGCAGAATAGTCCTGTATCATTTTTTGACATTCTTAATATTTACCGAGATATTAACGAAAAAAGATCGGCGAATCCGCGCGAGGAAAGCGCGCGCGGCGAGAAGGACGTCCCACCGCTACGTGCTCACTAAGCGCGCAGTGAGACGGTGGGAGGAGCCTACGAGCGTAATACTAGAACACTGCGGCGACCGCGCCGAATTATTGGTATAATCCCACCGCTCTATCTCCCACCGCCACACTGCGCGCTTAGTGAGCACGTAGCGGTGGGACGTCCTTCTCGCCGCGCGAGCAAAGCGCGCGCGGATTCGCCGATATTTTTTTGTTAATATCTCGGTAAATATTAAGAATATCAAAAAATTATACAGGACTTTTCTGCTCAGTTTAACCTACTCTGCCTGCAGTTTACAATTGATCTTCGAATTACCAGACACCCTGTATATATACATATATATAATAATTTATTTTTTATACACACACAAGCGTACATAAATTTAGACATAAATTTAAAAGAATGTAATATAGTGTATATATGTACTACGTTTTAGTGGACAACCTATTCCAAGAGTAGAATACACACCTGAGGAAATAGCTACGTGGGGCATAGTTTTCAAAAACTTAACTAAGCTTTATCCAAAGTACGCATGCAGAGAGCACAATCACGTTTTTCCATTGCTTATCGAAAATTGCGGCTACCGAGAAGACAACATACCCCAACTGGAAGATATATCCAACTTCTTGAAGGGTAAAATTTTATTAATATTTCTATGTAATATAGAAGATAAAAAATTTTAGTGTTGATTTAAAATTATAACATCAATGCTAGATAGCGTGAATTATGTTTAATTCTAAATAATCAAAATTTACCTTTCTATTATTTGTATCATAAAAGAAACAAATCTCTAACCAGATATAGTGCAATTTAATGATACATTTTTATCTTCGTGATCAAATTCTGTTTTTTATCCTTTAATTGATTTTTCAGACTGTACCGGTTTTACACTTCGCCCAGTAGCAGGACTATTGTCTTCACGTGATTTTCTGGCTGGATTAGCGTTCAGAGTGTTTCATAGCACGCAATACATACGACACAGCAGTAAACCACTTTACACACCAGAACCAGACATATGCCATGAGATTTTGGGTCATGTGCCACTCTTCGCCGATCCATCTTTTGCGCAGTTTTCACAAATTATCGGTTTGGCATCCCTTGGTGCTCCGGACGAATATATAGAAAAACTTGCAACGGTATAAAATATCTTACTTACATTTAAAAAATGTTACAGTTGCAGAACTATAAAAAACTTTAAAACTTACATTAACTGAATTACGAGTGTATGTTAAAGATTCCCTTATAAATATACATCTGAAATTTAAAAAACTAACTACTATTAATTGATTAATACAATCGATTAGTTAATCTGACTTTTAACAGTTCAAAGTTTGTTAATCATAGAAACAAAATGAAAAAGAAAAAACAAAAAACTCTAATATTTAAAAAAGAAAAAATAAATAGTATATTGAGTAAAAAATGAGTAATATATTTTATTTATAAATATAACTTGTTTCTGTAGTGTTTCTGGTTTACGGTAGAATATGGAATATGCCGACAAAATGGAGAATTAAAGGCGTACGGTGCTGGTCTACTCTCATCTTTTGGCGAATTAGAATATTGTTTGAGCGGCAAGCCAGAGCTTCGATGTTTCGACCCGCCGAAGACTGCCTTGCAAAAGTATCCGATAACGGAATATCAACCCGTATACTACGTTGCTGAGAACTTCGAGGATGCCAAAGAAAAGATGACGTGAGTATTGGGATAATAAATTAATGTATCGAGTAGATTTTCTCTTATCCATCACATTCCAGGTCAATATTTATTTTCTTTATATCGCACGCAACATTGATAATACGTTTGAAATACATTACAAAATTGTAATGTATTTCATGTAGGATATAATACGCTTCTCGTTTTAAAATTATCTCTCTCTCTCTCACGCAAATTCATAATAGTTCCAAATAAACACAAAAAGAATAAAAACCAAGAAGAATGATCACTTTTTTAATTTTTTAGGAAATTCGCTCAAAGCATACCGAGGAAATTCGGAGTCAGATATGATGCTTATACGCAAAGCATTAGCATTATCGACAGTAAACAACAAGTAGAAGATCTTGTAAATAATGTGAATCAGGAAGTACAAATTTTAATAGATGCGTTGAGAAAATTGCATCATTAAAATTAATTTTATTCTACGTAATTCTTACATGATATAATTCTAAAAATATCTCACAATTTATGTTTTTGTTATGTTTTAATAAAATATTATCGTACTATTATATATTATAAAAGTAATAAGTTTTTATTAATAATATAAAATAATACAAAGGTAAATATAACTTTATATTTTAAGAAATTTTATTTTTGTAGTAATATTCTCAGGAATTTTTATTCTTATATAACTTTCGTAGGATAATTTTTGTAAAAAATAAAATTAAAACATACTTTACTGTTTTTTAATTTTAATATATTAAATAAATATTATACAATATATACATAGTATATCTTTATCATTTGAAAGTAGCAAATATAGTTATTGACAAAGTATGAGAAGAAAATTATTGAACATTAGGAACAATAATTTGTAGACACTTCTTAAATTTAAAAAAATCAATTATTGAATGCACATTTATTTTTAATTCAATTATATGATATGAAACCGTTAACTATGTAAATAATTTTTATAAAAAATTTTTTATACCATATCTTTATTAATTTTGTATTTTATGTTCTACGCAATCATTTAAAAAACATTGTTGTCTCATCAATTTAAATGCATAACATATCGATTAAGTTTTTTTGTTCTATATTGACAATATTTTGATCAGGCAACAATTATAAAATGTCAGCAGTCTAACATTTATATTATAATGCATTATATTATAATGCATAGATATGTAAGAAAATGATAACATTATACATATATTTTACATTTAAATATGTGTGTGTGTGTGTGTGTGTGTGTACATCACAAAATATATATTATTTTTTTCGCCATCATGTACGTATACAAATATATGAATACACCCTGTTTCGGAAAATGATCCCTTCTCCGTTGAGAGGACACTTATTAGAAAAATAAATTCAATAAATACATATAAACGTGATGTGTCCACTTTTGATCATAGCTCTATCACTTGTTACAATAAAACTGCTTTACACTTTATAGAAATAATCAAATTAGTCTTGATAGATACCAAAATTTACATAAAAATTTTATATTAAATATATAACATACTTTTACTTTCTTAATAATACACTTTTCTTTGTTCTATAAATGCATAGATTCTGTTAGTACACTTATTACTGTCCGGCTTATCAAGAATTTTCATTATTTTTAATTTTATATAATATACACATACAATAACGCAGTAATGTCCATTTCTACCAATGCAGTTTTAAGAGTTAGAAAAAGATAAAAAGTAAGTTAAATCGAGATTAAAGGTTAATCTATTCAATTAGTAGAAATAAACCTTAAATACTTAATCATTTTATCTTATTCAAAAATAATTTTTTGAGAATTTGAGAATTTTTTTTACAAAGATATAAATTACATTCTCAAATACAGAAAGAAAAGCAAATAAAACGAAACTTAACAATTCTTAATTGTAAAAAAATATTGGTACTATTATAATCTGGAAAAACTTCCAAAATTTAAATAAAAGTTATATTCTAAATAAAAATTATTCTTTATCGAAATCATTATTCCTTCTTAAAAGTTATCTCTTTTAAAGATTATTTTACAATGCGTGTAATTAATTTTTATGGATTCTGATTTTATGTAATATTGCATGGTACAATACTACTTTGCTTACTTTACCACACGGAAGCCTCTTATATTCTAAAGATCATCGAAACAGATTATAAACAAATATACAACAATCATAGGATAAAAAATAGTCGATATGTTAAAAATTGTATAGTAAAATTGTATAGTATTGTGAAATGTCAAAATTCTACTATATTTTACGCAATATCTGCCGCTATCACACAAATGTTCTTATTATATAATAGAAGAATATTCTTCTTAGAATACATTTGTACACTTGTAACATACAACAATTTTCACAGAAATATTCTTCAAAAGAAACAAAAATTATAGAACAACAATATGTACAAGCACAAACCTACAAGGGACGTCCCTCAGAAGTCTGTGCTGTATGAGTAATTGTGAGCAATAGATATTGTAAGCAATTTTTTCACAGCAATAAATAAATAAAACTTGGAAAAACATTTTTTAAATCCTACGTTTAAAGACGAAAATGTCTTGATATATCTGATAGACAAAGATTTGATAAATAGATACAATTAGAATATAAAAAATAAAGAAAGTCTTTTTTAATTTTATGAAGATCTTTGCTGTTGATTCGAGGTTGCCTCCATGTTACTATACATTATCTCGGCCTGTTGTGGACAGATCTGAAAAGGCACGAGATCGGAATTGCTACCTTCTTGTTGCGGTGGGCCCTGTTGTTGTTGCTGTTGGGTTTGAATTATAGTGTCCACATTACTATGCGTCGAGCCTGGCGACGGATTCACCGCACCTTGTAAGGAATGCGAAAATAATTCCGTAGGCACTATAGGCACTGGCACAGTAATTGGTATGGGAAGTACATTCACGCCTTGTACGCTATTGGATGTGGGCAATTGTACATTAGTATCATTAGTATTACATCGATTTGCTTGTTGACACGGGTTTGATGGATTATACGGTATACCAGCCTGAAATATAAATATCAATCAATGAACTTTTTTATGTTTTTTTAAGTAGACAGTATTTAAGTGAACAATTGTAATTTCTTACATTTAGCAAATAAAATTTTAAAAGCAATATGTAAAAAAACGTATAGATAAATAGATAGATGCACAGCTGAAACAAAAATAATTAGTTATCTGAAAATTAAAGAAGTTAGATCGCACAATTATTTATTTAAAAGATATACAAACATTTAATAATGGCGTGAGAATCCCATATCGCGCGATAAACAATTGTTCTGAAACCTTTCTTAATTCTTCTTGTTGATGAACAATCAACTGTTGTAACTCTTCATGTTTCCGTTGTAATTCATCCTGTATTTGGTTCTGCGCAGGAGTCATTACTATACCCTGCTGATGTAACATCTGAAAATACCGGAAATGCAACCAAATAAACATTTTTATAATTATTCAGAAGTACAATTAAACTATTTGGAATAATAACTGCCAGAAATAATGTATAAAGTATTATAAATAGATCAAATTTTGTTAAATTTAAATAAGTATAATTTTATCATAATAAAATTAAACAATTAAATTTTAAAAGAATACGTATACATAAATTGCAAATTAAGAGAGTCCATAAATAGTTTATAATCTTTTCAGTCTATAAAAAATAAATTAAAACGCAATTGTGCAACAAAAAATTCTCAAACGCACTGATTAGATAAAAAAAGAAAATTGTTTTGTATGCATGTGCAATTGATAATAATTTATGATAATAATTATGAATTATTTGTATTTTTACCTCATGGGTGGGTACGGATGAAAGAATTGGAGCAGCAGGTGTTGCAAATCCTGTTGTAACAACCGATTGCAAATTAACCGTTGCATATTGTGTGGGATCCATAAAATTAATACACGATTGATTGACATCAAGCTGTTGCAGTTGTTGTTGTTGTTGTGGCTGCTGCTGCGTTTGTTGCTGTTGCCTACTGTCTACCGATGCTATCGGTTTCGACACTACGGAACTGCTCGTATTCGATCCATGTGTTCTTTGTGACTGTGGTGAACTTCGTAACGAGATGGATATTGAAGACGTATTGGAACCATCACCGCGATGTCGGAGATTGGAAGCGACTGTCATTGACTTAGATGTTCTTGACGATTTGTTTGGCCATTGTGCTAATGGTGTTTGACAAGTTGCCATTACCTGCGTGTGTAAAAATGTCAATATAAATATAATGCATACGCGTACAAATCATAATAATATTGTAGATATCGTTTCAGGTACATAAAAAAAAAACACTTTTCTTGTGTTTCTCTTTTTCTTAAAAATTTGTTTTTTAATGTTTTTTACTTTATATATTATATTATTTATTATTATTTTATTTCTATTATTCCAAGTTAAATAATTATCAGTATATTTAACTATGTTGATTAAAAAATTTAATTAAAAGGCAAAATAATCAATGTGCGAGTAATAACATTTACTTTTCATTATACATTTTTTCAGTAAATTTTAAAAAATATTTTTCTTTTTTTGTTGCATTATTTAACTTTGCTTTTCCTATAGCAAATATTTTATTTACAATATTCTTTAACATCAATAAAATGTACAATAAAGATTAAATTGCAATCAAACTATAAAATCAGTCACAAAGCAGTTGACCAGTATAAATTAATAAAAAGTTAAAAATTAAATAATATTTAAAATAATATTTAAAATAATATTTAAAAATAATATCTATTAAATATTTATTCGGCATAAATTTTATATAATTTAAACATAACATTTTCTCATGAACAATTATTGTTATTATTTCCGTTCTCCATTTCTTGCGTATATATGCATTTATTTTATCCCATATAATTAATATTGTAATAATAATTATGAAATTCTACAATCGCGTGTCATCTTACTTGTTTTACGGGTAATAAAATGTCTTGATTTTGCGTTTTATCGTAACCCCCCGATTCCGAGCGCATTTCCTTCATTACGTCGACATAACTGACCACGTAATGCGTGCACACAATAAATTCAGGTTTCGAGTTCCACTGATTGTAAGTGATGTAGAATCTGGTCTGCAGCCAAATCCACTGTTGGCCTTTCGTGAGAAATCTATAATAGCAAGATGTTCCTTCGCCTTTCTGCATCACTAAAAATATTGTATTTAATAATCAACTGTTCTAATTGTTTTCTTTTTTTACAATACTCACATGATTCATGGCACGTAACTACATTGTCTAAATCGTCCACGTGATAGTAATCGTAACCAGAAGTGCCTAAAACTTCAAAAGGCAGATACCCAATAATTGGCGGAGCTCTGTGATCTAAGAATAGGAATTTCCACTCAAGACTATGGCGAGATGTGAATTCTGACTTCGTATTATCCGTCACGGATAATTCTCGAATAAGCTGGGGCGTTTGCAAACGTCCTGTACCCACAAAGACCAATCTGCGAAACTAAACGTGAATGAACTGCGATGCAATTATATTTTTATACTTATGTATAACTAGGGAAAATACTTGTTATCTGATCCGCTGGTATTACTAAGTTTTTGACTTGGCAACAGATTGTCAACATCACTATCCACAGCAGAACCTGTAACAACACAATACTATGATAAAAAATTCAATTTTAAATATAAACAACATAAATCTGTTTTAATCTGGCTAAAGTTAGCTTTAAGCATGTAAAACTGTTTTGCAAATTAAAAAAGTTTGATATTTTACTCACGAAAGTATCCGATAAACTGTACAAGTTCATAAGTAGATTCTTCCCGAAAATCGAGTCCGCCCCTTCTGATATGACACGTAAAAGAAATTTGGTCCTCTGTCAAAATATAGAAAATTATATTTGATAAAACTCACACTTCCTATAATTTTTAACAAGTATGTATAAAAAATACCTGTTTTCACATTGCGTCCGTCTCGTGTGCTTCCGGGATTTAATAAGACATTGTATAAATGTGGTTGATCTTCTTGATATGTAATATCATAAATAGTTGTATTCTCCAATTCGTTCGGAAGATATCCAAGCAGAGACGTAACACTTTCAGAAACGTAGTAAATATGTCCGTTTGAAGAGAAAACCATTATAAATCCATCTAACGCCTATATGTACATAAACATTTATATATTAAATACATCTACACAAATAGTACTATATAGAATTTATTATAATCTTAGTTGTTTAGCTTGCTATAATCTGCGGTAAGTAATTTTACCTCTAATATAAGGTGAGTAAATTCTTCATTAGAAAGAAAAGATGGTTTCCAGTCTTCTTGAATCTCATGGACTCTCGACCTAACAGCTATCTCTGAAAATAAACAACTATATACCGTAAAAAATAATGTTTAAAAGCTTGTCAAATGGTAGTATTAAAAAGTTGATCAACTTATTTTGTCTGACGTTCAACAATTTTAATTAAAAACAGAGATGTTTTAGTTTCAAATAGAACACTGTGAAGAATCTTTTACCTACCACAGTGCTCGGAATTAGTTGCTATTTTCGAGCCGATTCCCGAGGCAACGCCTCCTATTCCCCCACTACCGCTCGACGCTCGAGCAGACGCTGCGGCCGAGCCGCCGACAGCGTGTCTCTCAGGAGCGTCTCTAAAGAAAAAGAAAGCTAGGACCTTTTATATTATTAGTAATATTTTCCTAAAGAAATAATTTCTGCTTTCGTAATAAATAATTAATCGAAATGTTATGAATATATTATGTAATGCTATTTCACATCTTATCGCGAAAAATTCTACATCATTTTGTAAAAGAATATTTATAAAGGAATGCCTCATCGTATGAGATGAGAACGAGTACTTCAATAATTTTTATGGATATCATCCTTCGTAGAATTATGCAAACGACCGAGAAGACCAGAATAAAATTTTTACATCTTATGTCATAAGATAAAGATAAAATAGAAAAAAATCGAAACATTCAATAAGTAAAAATTTTATTCTGGTCTTCTTGGTCGTTTGCATAATTCTACGAAGGATGATATCCATAAAAATTATTGAAGTACTCGTTCTCATCTCATACGATGAGGCATTCCTTTATAAATATTCTTTTACAAAATGATGTAGAATTGTTCGCGATAAGATGTGAAATAGCATTACATAATATATTCATAACATTTCGATTAATTATTTATTACGAAAGCAGAAATTATTTCTTTAGGAAAATATTACTAATAATATAAAAGGTCCTAGCTTTCTTTTTCTTTAGAGACGCTCCTGAGAGACACGCTGTCGGCGGCTCGGCCGCAGCGTCTGCTCGAGCGTCGAGCGGTAGTGGGGGAATAGGAGGCGTTGCCTCGGGAATCGGCTCGAAAATAGCAACTAATTCCGAGCACTGACCTACCATTATGATTTTTTAAAAATAGAATTGTCGACTTCAGCACCGTGGATTTATCCATTTTCCGCGTATTGGCACTAACTATACTACCGAGCTCGTTCACAAGCATGTTAAATTGATCTCTGCGTTTCTTTTCGCTGAGATTACGTGATTTTCTGAAAGGTAAATATTTGTTTATCGTAACGTTAAATAAGTTGCGTAAAAATTTCAAATGTAATTCTTACCGCTTCGTATCGTCTTTATCATCAATATCATCGTCCATGATGTCGTTAAAGGAAAAACGTTTTCTGTAATTTAATATGAAAAAACTTCTTGAAAAGATGAAGCTAATACACTAGATTCACTTCTGCAAAGAAGAAGATTGATATATTCAAATTGAAATGAGTGTTTATGCTAATTTTATATATATTGTTGTCAGACAATATTGCTTAAGAGCAATGTTAATTAATTCTAAATAGCATAATATAATATACATATTAATTAAAAATTACATATTTGATAATATTCAAAATTAAAATACATTTTTGATAATAGAATAATCATTTTATGAATAATATATATATGAGCAGTATCTTTAATTTATATTTTGTAAAAAAATTAACACATGCAGTATTACAGAAACAGATAACTAAAGCAAATATTAAACAATAAAATTACATATATCCAAAATTAAAATTATTTACTAAGCTCTGAAAACATTTTTTATCGATTTAAATAAATAATTTGTGACACCTGTATATATCTAAATTATATTTTTAAAACAATAAAATTTAAAGTAAAATTCTCGCGATTAAAAGATAACGTCAAACAATAATTATAATTATTATTGTTAAATAATAATATAAATAACTTTTTTACTTTATAAATTTTGATTATCAATATCATAAATTATAACATTAAGAATAAAACTAATTTGATAAAATAATGTAATATAAATTACATCATTTCATATAAGAACTAAATTATATGAGAAATTATGCAGTTTTAGTGTCAAAAAATTAATTACATTTTTTATCGAAAGTTGCAATAATTCAGTTATATACAAAAATAATAGTTGTACTATTTATAATCATTTATTGTATAATCATTTCTATTCTACAATTATGAAAAATAACCAATCAAAGTGATTAACTAAACAAATAAATGCAATCCTTTATCAGTAATAATAGAGTCAAAAACAATCGAGAGTGACAAAGCTAATAACTATCGTAATTAAGATTTGACAAACTCTTAATTTTTATTATATCTAATTGTATCTGTAAAAATTTACATAAACATTTTGTAAGCATATAATACTTAATAACATACAATAATATACAATAAATAATTCATAATTAATTGATAAGAATTAAACAACTTATAAGAATTGAATGAATAATTATAATAATATATTAATTTATAAATAATATATTTTTTGATCAAATAAAAGATTATAGAAATAAGATTATTGTATCTTACGTAGCAATACAATAAAATATTTCTCTAGAATAAATAGATATGCATCCTTAAAAAGATATATATATCTATGTATATATCTTTTATATATATATATATATATATATATATATATATTTATACATATACATATATTTATTGATGTTTACTTTATTAAATATTTAATTGATGCAATATCTGTTTTGTAATTTGTAAATGCTTTTAGAATAATGACGCTTAAACTCTTTCGTACTTTTAGATAAACACAGAACAACTGCCAGTTTAAAGTACTATGTGATAATTGTGATAGTCACCACTAAAGTCTATAAGAAAGAAATATTTAGTAAAACTCGCCACTAATATTTTTTATATATTATATAAAATCAGCAGATTGTCAGGATTGAAATGAATACAAGTTCAGTCTATAATAATGATAAATCTACTAAAGAAGCGGCATTAAATTTTATAATCACGAAATTTCAACACAGAAACCCAGTACAAGTGCTCCAATTTATAAACGGGAGAATGATCGACAATAACCAAAAAAGTTCCTGAGAAGCCGTATCCTGAGAAGAAACGTCTACTCATCAATGCGAGAGTACAGGTGTTTTACCTACTGACAGAAGGGATGACCGCGTGAACGGCTACCTTACGCCAATTATACGCCCTGCACTATCGCGCACATATGCGCACACGATCACACACGAATTCTTGAGAGATCTCAAGAAGGAAGTGCGTTGGACCTTTCGAGCGTCTCTCCAATCGTTCTTCGACAATGTCGTATTTGCTCGTACGGAGTGACGTTTTTCACCGAAAGCACCGTCACAGTTTTTAGGAAAAGCGGCGACCATCCGCTTTTCGACGATTGCTCCAATTTTCACAAAGTCGAATACGCGATCAGACAGGACGCTACGACGAACTGCCGACTGTAGCACCTCACATCGTCGCACTTAGGTTCATTACCCGCGTTGCCGAGCCTAATCAATCGTGAACGTAATCACGAGTTTTTATCGTGATTCCGTGCGGTGATTGCGAAAATCCATGCGGAACACACGGAGAGTAGGCCAAGTAGAAACAGACGAGTCAGACCTGCCAACCGCCTTGGCAAAAGTCCCCTTCGCTCTGTGAAACTGCACGCTGATGACGGTCTATTTAATCAGAGCCAGTCATTTCTAGACTGAACTTGCATAAATCGCAGTTCTCCGATATCTCAAATTTGTCGAACTCGACGATGATTTTGAATAGCATGGAGTGTTAATATTTTTTTCATTTCATCTTTTGGAGTATTTTTGTTTCGTTATTTAACTATGGGCTGTGCTTTCAAAAAATCGACGAGAGATAAAAATGTAACGGTTTCTATTGCTAATCTATTTTTCGAGAGAATTAAAATTTGTTTTTTTTAATAGAAAGACAATTGACTCCAGGCTTGAACTTTGGCTCTTGCGTTGAGAGTCGCAGTGATAAATGCTACATGTGATCAGACACTTCTATTGATCTCCGGACGCGAAATGAACGTTAGCATTTTTCAAAACTTATAAAATTTAAGGAATTCATACACACTGGCGCACATACACGTTTTAACACAACTCGTTCACGTAGTATCCAATTTTCCATTTTAAAATCTCTCGTCTGCAATTTCTCGTATTTCTGCTGCTTCGAATTTTATTGGAAATCAAACGATTCTACAATTTTTACTCTTAAATTTTTTTCTATCTCTTCTACCAAAATGCTGTCTGTATTGTCCAAATCGGACCATGTCACTGTCGGCCAGCCTCAGGATGGATTTTCACGTAGCGAAAATGGCAGTCGAGCCTGTTTTCCTGATAGTGCGCAATCGCAGCTTTATCATTGCATTTGCGGTGAATGTACGCGTTACATTACCTCGCGGCTCACATTCAACTAGCCACGATTGGCCGGTCGCCGTGCATGCATTTATTTCAAACGTCGGCCTGCACATGCATCCCACCGCAGCAGCATCGTAATGCAATTCGCAACGGACGTGACATCTGATACCCCGTGAAATATCGTCGCCGCGAGTATAAATTCCACAATGTTTGCGCCAAGCTGGCGGCACTGTTTCGCAAAGAATACTCCAAGAGAGATCGGCCGTTGTGATTTTTCATTGCCACGAAACAACGAGATTCTTTTCAGGATACGCGAAAAAGGAGGGGAGACGCATGTTTTTCAAATACAGATATATTTAGCGATCGGCTTGAAAGTCTTTTTATCTTCCTTTAGCAAGAAGATAAATTGTTTCTTGAAATTTTCAAAATTATATTGCTTCTTAATTAAAAAATACACTTAAAGCTGCAGAAACTCAGAATAATCATTTTCTTACTAAGAGTATTTGCTCATTACTCGAAAAAAAAATTCCTTGAAAACTTTCTGATTTTCCAAACATTTTCATTGAAACTTCCGAGCAAATCTTTTTGGAAGCAATCTTATTCACGTATAGCCTATCATACAATCATAAAGAGAAAATTAAAAGTTACATAAATTTTCAAACGAAAGTAGTTTTTGCAAAATAAACATTTTATAGAAAATTGGTCAAAATTTTGGGTCTTTTATTTCGAAGAAATACAAGAAAATAAAATTTATAATAAATCTGTCATCAACATATAGGTATTGAAAAAAAACTTTAAAATAGATTCGGAACTTACATTCGGAACACACGACTGTAAATTTACTTTTGTACTATTTACGATAAAGTCCTTAATATTTTCAGTCTTGAACTCGTACAAACTTGTACACATTATACAGCACAAGTTTTCAGTCACTTTGTTATTAATTTGGCCGATCGACTGACTCTCGATTGCTAACAAAATGAAGAGACAATAAAAAAAATTCCCTGAAACTTCACTGATTTTCCAGATAAGAAAGAATTGCCTTCTCCAGACAATGAGAATTTCAGTTTTTTCTGATAATAAACACACTGTCTTGACATGATTCCTCATTACTGTTGTCTTGCATAATGAATATAAGGTGATGCAATAAAATGTGCACAATATTCAATAAATTTTACATAATATTTATTATTTATAGTGTACTCAGAAATGTCGGGCCTCAACCAGTGGGCCTTCTTCTTTTGACATATTTGATCAATGAACATCACAATGTTAATTTTCCTCTAGTCCGTATAGTTATTTCTCTTGTCTATTAAAAGCGACGCACAATCTGCTCGTGTTGTTGCGACAAGCTTTACGACGGTCTGTCTACGAATTGTACGAGATATCGCTGCGTATTCTCGCAATGCGAAATAAAACTGCAGGTTCGTCAGGGGCGAACGATGGAAAACAGGTTGTCACGAGCGATTTTAATGCAGTGAACATGCCAAACTCAAAAAAACATGACGAGCCGATTGCGCCTCGCAGAAAATAGATATGTCCAGCTTCGCGACTCTTGGTTCTCATCCACGATTCAACATGCCAGCATATTCGCACAACAAAACATCGAATAACAACTGCATATAAAAACAAAACGAAAGGAAGAAGTCTATCTTAACCGCAACTCGTCGTAAGTTTTGAATTTTGTAAGGGCGCATATATTCGACAACCAATAATATCCGATAAGTATATTAAAACACAACATATTAGTAAACATTTTCTTTTTCTTTTTTTTTCTTTTACGTATTACATTAGTCCTCGCAAAATTTACACAGTCGTTTTTTTTCTCGCCGTTTCTCGGGAAACATCTCGCTTTTGTCCATATCGGGCCGACACTCGAGGAGTTTCCGAAAGTGATGGGATTTAAAAGTAGGAGATGAAGGGAGAGGAAGGCGGAAGGGAACGGGAAAGTGTTTTGACTTTCTTTTCCTCATTCTTTTTTTTTACTCATTGTTATAGCCAACCATTCCCACTGTACACGCCTCTTTCTCTATTCGATTCTTCATTCCTTCTGTGAACAATGAAAAATTAAGATACGCACGCATCGCCTCGAAGAACGAAACACCGTAATTAGACAAGAATCGCTCCGACGCTCGTTCAAAGGCCGATTTTGTTCGTCATGTTATCTCGATTATACTGTTTCGATCTTCGACGCGACAAAATTGAAAATTCTCCGCAGGCCAGTCGTCAATAATTCAAAATTACTGAACTGCAACAGATGCGTTTTATCTATTATTTTCTGTTCCATTAGTATTGCCTAATTGTACTTTATTATAGGACGGGAACAACCGACACAGACTTGATTTCAAGTAATTGCCGAATTAGAGTTACGTTAAGAAACAGTTTGAAATTAGAAGAGATAATTGTGTTATCTCGTGAAAATTGTATCTATACACAGAACTCGGATATATATCTATATCTGCAATAAAATATATTTTTATAACCTTTATATATTTACTTAAAAAATATATCATTTTTTCCGTGTTAATCTATTCTACAAACAGATGGCACAATTTTGCATCTTCGCTGCAATTCTTTATCGTTTAAAACAAAAGAGCTAATGTATCTTCGGTTTGGAATGCAAAAATTTAGATTTGTTAAAAGAACGTCAATTGCTCCCTCAATGTATAATGGAGATCAATTAATTATACATTAGAGGCTAATCTTAAGGATCGCAGTTTCGGAGTGAAACATTGCGATCAATTGTATCATTTACCTTGTTGTTCACATGTTACACATGAATGTTTATATATTATATGTTGCTTGCTTTCATATTTGTACGAAGTTGAACACGGCATGAGCTCGAATCGAATTTCGACGACTGGTCGGCGGGTGATCGCTAATAAATAGCGCGGAGGCGGCAACGGCGCGAGGATACATTTAAGTTCTCATTATATAGGAATCGTGGGGAATCTCCAATATTCGAAAAACTTGGTAAAAATATCAGTGTGACCTCGCGCCATTCGGCACGCCCGCCCGCTTCTGGCCCACCTTAATTAATTCTCTTAAACCTCCAAAAAACACCTCGTCCAGCCTAACGTTATACGAAATGATCGTTACAATACGATAATATATATATATATATATATATATAATATATATATTATATTCTACATTACATTACTATGTTCGAAAAATAATATTACAATATATATATATAGTGTGTGTGTTGTTATGTGTATTATCATTTTTGTTTATCTTCTTATTCTTCCTCTCCTCCACGATAGTTCGCCTCGTTCTCACTTATCGCTTTTTTTCCTTATTATACGCGCGGTAATACCTAAAATTTACAATTAGTTATACACGGCGGTCGACGCTGCTAAGAGGAGGCTGGTGACGTAAGATGGTAAGGTGGTTCAATCTGCGTTGCTGAATCCGTTATAAAAAATTATGTATTGTAATGAGTAAAAATGGTTTCATGTATATAAAATTGTTGTGTAATAATAAACAACGTTAAACTGGTAGATTAATAGTGCCTGTTACCTTTCCAGAGAAGCATTTTGTGATCCAAGGCAGTTTCCACGATCGATAAACGTTGATATTAATGGATTGAAGGTGTCATCTTAGAAACGATAACTCCGATTTAAAATGACACTTTCAGTTCCTTCAATTTAACTTGCAAAACTCTGAAGAGAGTTGGAAAGTAGAAAAATTCCAAAATAAAAATCTCCAAAAATGCTTACTAAATAAATTTACTTAAGTAGGCTTCGTTTCTTAGAGATTTTACCCTTAAGATTTTTCTGCTTTTTCATTTCATTGCGTAAAGATATAACGAGAAATTATTTTCCATCTTTGTTAGAATGTTGGTTTCGATCTTTTGCAAATTGACCACTCCTCCTAAACATTCTTTGAAACTGGGGAGACCACAAAAAACTTTGAAAGGCAATCCTCTGCTCATTATCTACCACGGAATGCCCTATGAGATTTAGTCTCAGTATTATATATAATAGATCGGGTCACTCTCAGCAGCGTGCGCAGTTATACTACCAAATCCTTTTGGTGTGTAAGTGTGTGGATGTAAAACCGCTAGGCGCGTTTCTCTTCTCTCTCTCTTTCTCTCTCTATCTTTCTTTCTTCTCTTTTTTAATTTGAATAACAACCATTTTTTAATTTGTTTCACTAAATATATCACAAACTGCCGGTGGCTAATACAGCTCTCGAATTTTCGTTAAACGCGGCGATCGCTATCATAGACACCTCTAAGCGTCGCTCGCACGCTGCTACTATCGGAAACGAAGCGTTTAGCGCCAACGCAAGAGCTACCACCGGAAAAATATAACGTTAAGGGATTACGTGTTAATAGTTACATCACTGTCGGAAGACGCAGCGATCCGAAGGATCGTCGGGACACTATCCTCACGTCTATGTATCCAGAAAATCCTTCGTCCTCGTCCCCAACATACGGTTAGTTTAAGTGTCGAACTAGTAATTTTCCGTATATTATGCTGCCACAGAAGATTCTCTTTATTCTTAAAGTGTAAATATCTTTATAAATTCATGACCTTAAATATATTATGTGATTTTTAATTTTTTTTTGTTCTTTATAATCTTACGTACTCCCGATAGGATTTATTTCAATTTAGTCTTTAAGCGTTGTTCACTGTTCATTTTTTTATTGTTTCTTTTTTGTTCTCAGAAACTTGTAGTCAAGGGGGGCGACCGTGTTATTATGTTCAGAGGGGCAGGAATAGGGATTAGAGATCAAGCCATCTTCGTAAGAATGTAAAACAATAAACCACTTTTCGCTTTTCAATGACAAAGTCATTGAAAAGTACTAGGAAACTATTATAATATTGCGAGCGAAAAGTATATCTCACATCACAATATTAGGGAAAATGTTTGACGGGAAGAAAAGCATTATAACAAAGAAATGATACACTCGAAGGATAATATTAACCGAGCAACAATAGATATTACCATCGATTAAAAGAGATTCAACATTAAAGCCCATTTTTCTCTTTAAATTTGAAAAGGTTGACGATAACCGAATGATTATTCTTTAAACTGATCAAATTATTTGCAACATTTCATTAATTTTAGTCACTTCCCGCCAACAAATTATCGTGGAAAACAATATTTACGTATTTTTGTATCTGAACGTATAATCGATTGGCTTAAAACTAAAAGAATGCTATTTTGTAATCGCTTTTAAATCGACAGCAGAAACTATCACGCAACACGAAAGAAAATTGTCAATGCAGCAAATAGCAATAGATGACGACGTCATCTGTTAAGCGAGCCGATTCTAACTACGCGCGCACATTCACAGGAGAATCCTCTATATACATACACATAGTTATCCTTAGCGTGGCTTCTTGGATATGCGAACGTGTCTATTTGAACGGGATCGAACGTATTATATCTAGGGCATCTCATGTACGCATATATATTTTGCATATTTGTATATTAGTATGCATATGTGTATATATGGTATGATTGTACGTGGCGTGTATGTGGTATGCATGTTTATGTGCGTGTAAGTGGGACCGAGCCGGACTTAAACGACGCGTGGCTCGATCATTCTTATTTTTTTCAGTAAATTCGCTGTACGAATTTTCTCTTTTTTTTTTTAATTTATTGATAGGCTCCACGCGTCCTTTAGGTCCGACTTAAAAAGCATCTCGCAAAGTAGGCGCAAAGCTTACACACAAGCGGGGAAGAGACACGCTCGATTTCAACACGGAGATGACGACTCGGTGATTATAAGGGTAGGAAAGGGGGGATGAGATCGGATCTATCATTTAAGTGTTGATCCGAACAAAACGAACCCTCGTGCTATCTTCTAATGCCTCGAAACCGTTGGTTAAAATGCAATTACAAGTGTCTCGCAAGCCGTAAGTAATGTGTAGGTATTCTCTATACGAAAGTATACTTGTATTTAAGTTAATCAGTAGGATCCCATTGTGAAATCGGACAAATGGAGTATTCTAAAGCCGGAACGACTTGAACGACGCGTGGCTCGGTCATTCTTTTCAATATATTCGTTTTACGAATCCTCTCTTTTTTTAACTTGTTGATAGGTTGAACCATGCGTCGTTTATCAGCACGTGAATACAGATGATTGGGGTGTTTGTGGGCGAGGCAAGAAATACTTTGGACACTTTTCTTCGATTTCGGGATAAGTGCATACGAACGTTTCCAAGGTAGAGGATACTATAACGTCTCTCGAATACTACAACGTCTGTCTCCAGTGAAATAGAGTACTTTTCGTGAGAGCGTGCCTCTAAGCAAGTTCATCGCGAAAGCTCGAAAGAAGCGTTCCGCTTTTATTCGTTTAGTGTATCTCATCCTGAATATTCTACTTCATTTAAAGTCATTGTAAATAGTACGTTCGTGTAATAATATATTAGACACTAAGCATTACTAAGCATTGCTAATGCGAGGGTTTCTCTCTGTCTCTCCTTCCCCTCTCTCTCTCGTATTTTCGCACTCTCTTTCGCTCGTGGGTGAGGGGACAAGAGGAGAGAAGTCGCAGGGAGAGCATAAAAAGCGAAAATGACGAGAAATAACGAAAGAGTGGCATAAAAATGTCCGCTGTTATTGAGGTCCTCTCATCGCGGCGAATGGAGAAAATCGCAGGGTGAATTCCCGCAAAAAGGACGACGGATAGCAGTGATAATTACTATCTACTAAAGCTATTAAGCTTATGCTGATACATCGACATGCAACTAGTTAATTCGTCAGTAAGACTCTCATCCTAAGTCGCGGGCTACAATGTATTACTAGGTGTTAATAACCTAATTCAAAAATATTATAGTCTTCGTTAGCTTAGTCAAAAAGTTAATATCCATCAACATCGAACTACTAATGTCAAGGCTCTTTAACTAGAAAGTCGCTTAAATGTTCTTTTTTTTCCTTTTTCTCTTTACCTAGACAATTTCTCCCATTACGATTTGCAAGTGTAAGCTTACAGGGCATTCCTCGTTGTCGTTGGCAATCGAAAATTGTCGCGTGACACACACGTGCGACCGCGGATGACACTCTCGCCGTTCTGTTCTTCGTACTAAAATATGTTTTTCCTTTCCCTCCTCTTTTTTTCTTTTCCCTCCTTGCGATCTTATGCATGCCAGCTGGAGGAAAATCGCCCACATGCTCGGGGAAGAAAGTCTGTATACATATGTGCAATAGTACTCTGAATAAAAGGAACTCTTTTTGAAGAATCGCGTACAACATCGAGAGAACGATTGCTCAATTTCGGAATGTGTTCACATGAACGTATACACGTATATACCTACATATATACGTAGGTATATGTATCTGAAATAACATCCAGTTGCATCTCGTCTATTCTATAAAATTCATCTCATTCCTATACCTTCAACAATATTACATTCTATCTTTCTCTCTCTCTCTCTTTCTTTTTCAATGCGTCTCTTTTTCCCTAATTTTTTTCTCAGTTTACACGACCTCTCGTTACTTGCGAACCATCACGTGCTAACAAGGAAAGCAATTTACACGTGAAGTCGAAACGTTTCTGCAGAGAAATTCAGTAGCAGTTATAATAGTCTCATTCTTTATATCTATATTAAAACTATTGTCGAATTATGCAACTAAGGAGATTACTCACCTCCATTTAAATATCGCTGAACAATAATCGATTTATAATCTATTACAAAATAAAAATAAAAAATGTATAAACACGTATCTGAAAAAAATAATTTTGCTAAAAAGTAGAAAGAAAAAATATTAAAAAATCAAGCTTTTTTATAAGATTTTTTCATAAATTTAAATACAAATTTATATTAACTCACAATTAAAATTCATCAGACAAATAATGTCATGGTGATTATCTACTTTATAATTTTCATAAATATAAAAAAATAATATAACTAATATTACATTTGATTATATACGAGTATATAAATTGTCTTGAATTAATTTTAAAAAGTCTTATATACATGACATAAACGTTATTTAACATATTTGATGAGTCTTAATTTTACTTTTTATTTATTTGACAAAATCAATTGCTTCATTTCTTATTTAGATTTATTTGCCAACACAAAGCACGTTTCATTAATAAATTTTTCAAAAGTAAACAAAAAATTTCCAACAAACTTTTGCACAGTATTAAAATTTACTATCTGATAATGACCAATCGTGTCTTACTTTTCTCTTTTCTATTTCTCGACTTTTTTCTCTAAATCACTTGTTTAAAACGTCAAATGAAATATTCAGAGAACACCATTTTATATTCTTTTGCCATGACATTTTTTCCAAATATCTTTACCGAATAGGAGAAAAAAATAAGCTTACAAAAATAATTTATTTTTCTCGACTTTTTTCTTTCTTCTAAACATTATCATATCAGAAGAAATGTTTAAAGAAAATGTTATTTCGTTCTTCTTCAATATTTTCTCTCTATGCATGATAACCGCAATCGAATTTACGAATTTAGTAAAACACCTCCATAAGTCTTGTCGGGATTTCGTGCAGGCGCAATTGTCGACGGGCAATCTGATTAAGCGGATTAATCGCTTAAACGTTCGCGTTTGTTTCCCATTTCATTCAAAATAATCGTGACTATCGCGACCATAAGTCGGAGCGCTGATTTCTCTGCAGAGTAAAAACGTTTCGCTCTTCATCGTTCCATTTCCTCTATCTCTCTCCCCAATCTCTAATCCTCTCTCTTTCTCACCCTCCTTCTCGTTTTTCATCTTTTGTTCCTAGCAGAGTCAAAAATGCATAGCGCGCAAGAAGCTAGATGGGTACACACGAGCATATCCGGCCAACGAATGATAGAACGCATGAGAACAGAATCGAACATTCGTCATTGTTGCGTTCACGCAATTCTGAAGGTTGGGAAGACGCGTCGTCGCGTCATCATGAACGTGCTTGAAAAACTGCCCCGATTTCGTAACAACTCCGCGACAATTTTCGTTAATTCTCAACTAGCTGGCTGCGGAAACGGTATTGCGTACTTAATCTTATAACATACGGTACAGCTCCAATTAAGAATTAACGTTCGGGCAACGTGACGAATCTTTTTTATCTCCAAGTAACCGCGTTTCTCATGCGATCCAGCAGGCAGTCGTTGACCATGCAAAGCAGCATTCTGTTGTTATATATAGATATATAAGCGGCAGCGATATATAAATCACCCGCCGAATTCCGTGCCGCTGCGAAATGATGCGTTTTCACCCCGTCGTTTCACCCTCTCGGAGACGCTCGGACACAGCGGCAGCAAACTCGCGCGGGCGAACTTTTTACTTAATTACAAATAATCGTTTTGCTTTGTGATTGCTTGCTGCAGCAGCTAAAACCCTTGACTCAAGTTGGGAAGCTCAAACTCCAGTGGATTCGTCACAATGTTTTCACCGTGTTTTTCATTGTCTTTTTCATTGTTTTATCACTTTTTTAAATGACCCTCGTGGTATTTGCGTCCGTAGGTCGGAGTAGCGCTTCGATCCTTCTTTTGTTTTTTTTTGTCCATCTTCTCCTCCTCATTTGTTCGCATAATTATATCATATTAATTATAATATTCGTTCATATATCGTGTATTTGCTAGAGATTTTGGTATTAAAGGGAAAGACGGGTAGTACTGTCCGACGTTGATTTTGCGTTCTTACATGCGTTGTCTGTATGTGACCGTTTCGTTTACCTAAAACTAATTCATCGTTTAGCGATTAGAGAGGAAAATCCGTTCGAAAATAAGCCGAAGGCATTATCCCGGTCGTTTCTCTCGTTCTCGAGCGCGTCGGGATCAGGGCCTGATACCTGAGCTTTAACGAACCGTACCATCGCGAGACGACACGAAAGGAGGAGTTATCGATAACTTCTCGAAGGACTTTGCTCGTCTAAACAGGCTGAGCGGCTGGCAGCGAGTGGGACGAATCTGAATGTCGTTCCTGCTCTTGGTGTCTCTCCATACGAAGACGTAGTAAACGGATCTAGAGTTGCAATTTACCGATACCAAAGAAGAAGAAATGTCCTGAAGACGAGGAGCGCGGGCCCCGGGTCTCTAAGAGAAAGTATCAAGTATACTCTAAGTGGAATCACAATTGAAAATATTTCGCTCTCCTCTTCCTGGTGTCATTAAATCACTTAAATGGACATTCATAGATTATTGTACTTAATTTTATATAATATAACGTATTTCTCTCTCTCTTTCTCTTCCTATGCGTATCTAATTAAATCTATATACATACTAAGTATGGGCACGGAGGAACTCGCTCCTATATCTTTCCCCATTTGTTTCGATGAATTTACATGTATATCCCTCTTGAGTTGTGTTTATAGCGATGTCTGTCGCACACTCAACGGTTACTTTAAAGGCAAAATGAAAATTCTGAATGTATGAATTATCGTGAATATTTAAAAAAATAGCGGTATCAAAGAGAGAAAAGTATCATTAAATGATTTCGAACACATGACTAGAATCACAGTGTCGAGAAAGAAGTATATCGATAGAAGGAAGAAAATGTTTTAAAAGGTCAACGCGCGATTTGTCGCAAAGGAGTACATGTAAGTTATAAAACGGATTACTGTAACACGCGTATAAAACGCCCTCTCTGCTCGTCCATAGATTTGTTTAACGAACGATTTGAAAACCAATGACGTTTTTTTTCTTAGAATCCTCAGTACTTTTATTCCGTCTACGCTAAAATCTCGAGAGTTTGCTCACGTAATAACGTTACTATTTTATATACACGAGTAATTTACAAAGTTGAACTTCCAGCTATATTCATCGCCTATTGCCAGCCTCAGATCTTTCCCTTCTAATACCAAAGATGTATAATCTGTTTTTTCCTTTTGCTTTGATAAGAGTGTCCTTTGATTCTTAAATGCTGTACAGGAACATTTACTTGCTTAACTCTTTAATCACTCTCGTTTAATGTTTTTTATTTATTATTTTATATCCGTAGGCTTATACTTATTTTGTCGTTAAAGTACTTTGTTATATTCCTAAATTTCGTTTAAATTATTATACTATCGTCTAAGTGTTTCGATTAAACGATTAATACAGTAACTAAATTAAAAAAAGAAGAATATGATATATTTAATAGTACAAAAAAGGGAAGTGTTTCGTGAAGGATCCTGTCCCATCATCATGACTAGTTCAAAAGTGCATTTTTCATTTCGTAATATATTTCGGTATGAATATTCGATAGATCATATCGTGTCGTTGGTCGGGAAAGTTGGTGTAAGTCTCTCCTGGACGGTAAAATGTCTTTCAAGCATTGCCACGTATTTGTGAGTATTAGCATACGTAGTGAAATTTTTCAAGTCTCAGGCTGATCGCAGACTTGGAAATTAGATTCTGAGAGTACCTCCGAAGCAAATTCTATCAAGTGAGCAACCATCCCACGAGACACTTTCGAGGAAATTAGGTCCGCAAGCGTGTCTTAACATTAATATTTTCGACATATATGTGTATACCTTGTAAAAAAATATTGTTCGGAATATTCTTTTTTTCTGGACGCGAGAATGTATCATTTGAATTTTTAACTGTGAAAAGAAATGAGATTCGCAGACGCGAAATATACATGTATATGCGCAGAGTGTGCACGCGTAATCGTGGAGAATCACTTTGAAGATGCAATTAAGCGTGCACGAAAAAGGTATGTCGTGAAGAATGCATTTAATGACGAAAGACTCGATTGATGGAGGGGGGTCCTTCACGGGAAGTGAATAATTATATTAGATTAAAGGATATTAACGTAACAATTAAAGTATTTACGAAGGGTCGCGTATTTACGAAGACTGAAATAACGTATAAACTTATTCCCTATCGACCGTGTAAACCTATACACGCGATCCAGCGGATCGATTGTTTCTTTTTTTTTCTCCTTTGTTTCGAAGAGAAGATATAAAACGATTCCTCTCGTCTCTCTCTCTCTCTCTCTCTCTCTCTCTCTCTCTCTCTCTCTCTCTCTCTCTCTCTCTCTCTCTCTTTCTCTGGCGTCTCGCTCAAGTCTCCTCTCTCTCCGGGCCTCTCTCGTTCTCTCTCTCTCTCTCTCTCTCTCTCTCTCTCTCTCGGCAGCTTTCGTTCGCGCCAAGAATACCTCGCGATATCTTCTCTCGCGATCGCTCTCTTGTTTTATACTCCCAACTCTTCCTCGAGTCTATCTTTAATTAAATATAATTTCTTATCGTATGCATATAAATTTGTCATATACATTTGTCGTAGTGTAATAATTAATTAGTGTTTACCAGCCTATAGAATGTGCGATTTTCGGCGTTTGCACGGTTCTCGCGAATCAAGTGAGACGGTCGAAAGTCAAATAGCCGGCGTAAACCTCGTCCTAAGGCTTCTTGTTCCTCTCGCGCGAGAGAATTGATCGCTTTGCAGTTTCTGAAATTCCGACGTTCCATTTCCAACCATTACCTCACTCCGCTCGTCTAATTGCCGCCAATCAATCCGCCGATAACTATTATACTCCCCCTTCGAGCGAAATCATTACAGCCTCTCGCATATGCATACATATACATATACACGTCTCTCCTCGTACGTATATACACACAGGCGTTTACATTATTATCATAAAAACAAAATATAATTGAGATTTGTTATATACGAGTATAAAAAACTTCGTTATGCGTTCGCCGCGTTATATCATATCCCGTGTAAATTCTCTCATCATCTCGGTGATATTTATCGTCGTTATATTTTTGTATTTATACTTTTGTATTTATACGTTTCTCTTTTTCCTTAAGATCAGTGTTCTTCGGTTCATTTGTTTCATCGCGTTGATTCGCGGCCTCTAGCTAATCTACTTATGTGATAAGGTTACGATTTCTCTCTCTTACGCCGTAATCCGGCGCAAAATATATAATTATATAATTATATGTATAATATTAATACGCCTTTATAGAACAATATTTCGAGATAAACTCTCTCCGGATTTGCTTACGAGCATGTCTTGCATTACGTGAACGTGCATCACACGTCACGGCGAAAGAAGACACTGAGTACATGCGGCAAATCAGGAAAAGGAAGAAAATCGTAGGCACAGAAGAACGTTCTCGAGCATGAAAAATATAAGTCTATCGTAAATATTCCGCTCAACATTTAAAAAAGAATGAAACAATTATTTCAGTCTATGACAAAAATGAGATTAAAAAAATAATGCATAGCTTATTTCTTTCGCTTTTTGATCGTGAGACAAAGGCAATTGTGTTCGAAATATGAATAAAAGCAGGATTCCAGAATTGAGAATAAACAATTATTTCTTCAGCTGTACTTTTTGCTCAAGAAAACTGCCACTTATCGATTATTGATGACCGAGAAAGGAGCTTGGTTAGTGTGATTTCGCCACGTCAACGCAGAAGTCGTAGAAACTTGATGCTGAGCTGCGGGTCATTGTTCGCTAACTCGCTCGATCGCGAGAAGAATAAATCCCGATGTATTCAAGTTTGATACTTGACCCGTTGGGACAAAGCGTTGTCATTGTTTTCTCGTCGATACTTTACTCCCGATCGAATAGGCCTGGGCTCGCGAGTGAGTTAACGAAAAAGAGAATATCACGAAAGTGAAACACAGCACCGGTCTTACGGGTTATTCCGAACCGAGTCGAGTTTTATCTCTACTACACGATGCATGAGAAGCCAAATATAAATCGAAAGGGAAAAAAAAGGAAGACTTTGCTTCGCTAGCTCGCTGCGATTGTAACGAATACTTCGACTTTCGGCGAATTCCTCAGGACGACGCAACAATTCATCGGAATTGCTCGGTCTTTCAACCCCCACGATCCGATCACCATCCTCGCATCTTTCCTCGGCTTCAGTCTTCGACTTTCGGCAACCTCTTTTACATGCAAGAAGAACTTTCGGGGCTTTCTTCCTTTTCTAGCTACACGGTTTTCTTCCTTTTCCGTTCCGACTTCACGCCGATAGATACCTCTTCGGCACCATTTCCCTACCCTCATTCTTCCCGCCGCGCGCTATTCTCCCCCTGTCACCTGAACGTGCATTCGCACGTTCGTGCGTGTGCATTATAAGCATGTACATCGGATAAGGGTATCGCGGAGGAATATCGACGTGCTGCTGAAGTACTAAATCGAATCGACGACAAGAACGACGACGTTTCCTCGTTCGGCACCTCCATTTCTTCCCGCTCGCTTTGTTCGCCGCCGTCGCTACCGATGCCGCTTCGATGCACAATCCCGGCGTGTACGGAGATGCGTGTTCGCGCAAGCTTATCGAGTCTTCTTCCTCGTTTCCCCACGCGGTCCCAGCGCGTTAGCCGCTGGCAAGAGCAACCCTAAGGCGAGGCAGACGATGCGATCGCCATCAGAGGTGCCGGCGGCAACGCCACCGGTATATGGTAATATTTGCCGGCGGCAACGCCACCGGTATATGGTAATATTTACACTGAGGTCGCATGCACGCGCCCTTCACTGCGTCCCTGCACACTGTTACGCGATTCTCAATCACCTCCACGTTTCCTGAAAATGCACAAAAAAATCAGGAATCAGTTTCGCATGTGAAAACAGCTCGCTTCCTCCTCATTCATACAGAACAAATCTCCAAGGAACGTTCTTGGGATGTCTTATAGACGTCTTTAGGACTTACATAAAACGTCCTCTGCTCTCTAAAAGCGAATCAGTGTATTATCACTGGAAGATAGTCACTAATGATAGTAGTTATAAGTATAGCTTTACTTTAGTAAAAATTTACTGTAAATCAGTAAAATTTTACTAAAAGAAATAGTTAGTAATATTAACTGTCAATCAGTAATATTAGACTACTAGAAACAGTGACTTTAAACAGCAAAATCAGTAATGAGTTGTTCAAATTGGTAAATTTCAATAAACATACACATCCACTAATAATAGTATAACCTCAACATTATACTCTTCTATTCAGCAATTTAACTGTTACAATTTTACTACGTACAATATGTATAATTTACAGTTATATCGTTAAATAAAAAATTATAATATTGAGGTTATACTTCTATTAACTGGTATATATTTGTTTTCCATTTCGTACTATTAGCGCTTCTTTTGTTTAAAGCGCGCGACACCGTGTGGTATCGTAGCAAAATAAGCATTACCGACAACTAAATTACTGATTTTATAGTGAAATTTTACTCTCACTATCCATAATCAGTGAGACATAAGATAAAGAAACAAAAAGTAAGCTCTACTCTATTAAAGATCAGTGCAATACTCATTGATTTGTCAGTGAAATCCTATTTTACTGTTTACATTAGTAATATTTCCACTGATTCACTTTTAGAGAGTGTCTAGAGGACATCCCTTGGAGATTTGTGCTGTATGCAAAGACTATCAAAAATAATAATTCCAAAATCGAGATATTTCGATAGTTTCGATAAAAATTAAAATCCTCCAATTAAATACACACGTATCCTCCAATTAAATACACACGACCAATAAACTCTATTGTTCAAATTAGAAAAATTACTTCAACAGAATCATTATTTACATACAAAGCATTACACAAATATAAACATACATATTTAAATGTACAAACTATTCAACTTATACATATAAATGACGGTATAAACTATTTAATATTCAGAGAAAGACTTAAAAAAAAAAAACGCTGAACATTGATTGCAATATTCATCGACTATGAACGCAATGCATAAATATTCTCAATCGTTCAACGGCATCAAAGGAATTCATGCAAATTTTCAACGATAGAAATAACGCTCGTTATTCAAGTGTATATTGTCCGCATTTGATTGTGCAAAAAGTATCGCTAATTGTTTGGAGAACTGTGAGAGGAGCGCTTTCACATCTTGAGCAATATTGGCCGCTCATTATCACAAATAGGATAATTGACGCGGCAGCTTGACAAAAGGATTCTCATTACGTCCGCAAAGATCACTCGCGTGCTAAAAAAACGAGTAACAACGGCATTTATAATAATGCAGAAAATAATGGAGGCGATCGACATCGTTGATGACGTCGCGGAAATAAAAGCGTGGAACGACAATCGAGCTCTTTCAACCGATAAAACCGCGAATGATTTATTGTTCGTAATTGCAACACGTCTCGCACACAAGATTGACAAATTCGCGTGGAATCGACCGGAACGAAAGACAAGGCCATGATCGCTGCTTGCGGAGGCTAGTTCTGTCGCGCAGGAATTTCAATAGTCGAATTTCTGCCGTCGCTCGACACTTCCTTTACAGAGACTGTCGATTTTACCGGAAATCTCGTTACCGATATCAATCTGTGTGATCGAAGAGAAATTTGAAAATCGCGAAAGCGCTCGATTGATATCAATTGGACGAGTCAAATGTCTCCGAGATACTCACTCGTATTCTTACTGCACATTCAGTCGCAAACGTAATCGTTTAATTTCGCGTTTTTATTTTTTAATATTAATTTCTCGACCAGTGAAATGAATAAAAGCGAAAAGAGGATAAAGTTATAAAAATAACGTCATGCAATATCCAATGTCGGAGATAAATAAATTTTAATTAAATACATGTGCGAGAAAAATAGATAATTAAATGCGGCATCAATATATTCTATAAAATATCACAATGAAATATATGCGTTTGTATCTTAAAATTATGATCCAAACATGGAACATTTCTCTCCCACGATAATCTTCATCACAAACTAATAGTATTATTATTATACTTATTTTGCATTTAAAAGCGCAGGACTAGTCCGTACTTCCCAATAACAAATAACTCACCGTCACTGAGATGAATAAACTTGCAGGCGGGACGGTTGCACACTTGTCGATTAAAATCTTGGCACACCGGGAGGGTGTCCAGTAACTGAAAGAAAATGCCAGGTACTCTTATAGCGGATGAGATCGGCGAACGGTGAACGATTTGCAAAAAAAAAAAAGAAACTTATAGTAGTTCACACATACACACAAGTGTATTCCTGCAACAGTCACTCTCGCACATACACACACACACACACTCATCGTATCTCACGCAATGTCCTCTCTTTCTCTCTCTCCTCTCTCTCATTTAGGATTGCTCGAAATACCAATACCCGATAATTTAATTCCTCTCACTCCATCATCAAAATAGATTTGAAAGAGTATGCTTAATATAACAATATTACACAATTATTATCATACTCGTTAATCACAAAATTAGTTTATACATGCAAGGCAATCTTAATCATTGGATAAGTGAGGAATAAACATCAGCGCGTTATTCAATAATTTTCATCAAATATCGTGTTTGTGTATGTTGTGTACTCACTTGGTATTGTCAACAAATAAAAAAAACCGATAAATCATGTATTAATTGATATGACAAAGCATTGTAAAATATCTATTATTATTCTTCCTTTTTCTTATTTTAAACCTAGCATATCAATATTTTTTTCTCGTTTATGTATTAATTAAAAATATCGGGTGTCTTGGTACATTTCTAAGCATTCCTACGATCACTGAAATCCTTTGCACAATCATACACTTCAGATTCTTCAGTGTTAGAGCATATTCATTTCATTACATGCTCTAGAAGATCGGTTCGCATATGGATATTAATTAATTGCTACCGATGTGCGAATAATCAGCGCGATTAAATAGATTCAAGACGAATGATTTCTCAAGCGATACTTTCTTCGCGTCGTAATCAATTAATTAAAGAATTAACGAAAAATGATTAAAGGACGCCCAGTATTCGCACATACGAATTAAGTGATAAATTTGCAGTAGAACTTTTGTTTTCAAACAGGACATTTCTTATTATGATATGTATATATTGTGGTGTAAAATTAAAATAATTCTAACCGACTGCAACAGAGTCTTGCATCTAATCGTGTTAATTGCACCGAATAGATACATTCATATGGTTTGCAAAATTTACGGGATTTGCAAAATTGGCTTGACTTGGGCTAGAAAAAGGAGATTCGTATCATGTTTATAACGCGTGCCGGTTGTGTGTATGTGAGAGAGACATTTTCGTTATACTAATCGTGATATTCCGGGCACATGTATGTAAGGAGCGCGCCTAGAAACAAGGATGTTTGATTCGCAAATTTCATCGTAAATCTGGGAAAATCATGCGTAAAGTATTTATGATTCGACTAAAATATTCAGCATAGTAATTGTCACGTTCGAATATTAATTTGCGTAATTACTTCGCAACGATATACAATATCCTATGTTGTGTGAATATTATACAGAATTTGCGAATCAGGTTTGGAAGCCCTCTTCTCGGCGGGCCATTCAGATACAATGACTAGACTGAAATTTTAGTATTAACAAAATACGAGAAAGCAACGGAAAGAATCCGGCAGGAATGTTCGAAATTCTCTGCGCCTCTCGTTTTTCTCTCTCCGTCACTCTCGTTTCCGATCGAAAACGATGCTGGGCATCGTTTACGTAATGTAAACCCGGTTTGCGCGAGATAAGAGCGATAATTACATATACAAATGTGTGTATGTATATATATAATATGTACGCACATATTACGCGACTGCGTATACCGTTAAAACGCAGATCTATCTCAGCGGAGATAAGAAAATGTTCCGTGTTGAAGTCGTTTCTCGAATCGTAAGCAAAACAATATTTTTCGCGAATATAATTCCACATTTAACAAAATGGTAAATAATAGAAGAGAGAAAGACATAAATGCGAGTCATTGGCTGTCGAAAGAATACGTTTAAAGTAAACTCAAGTGAAGCTCCACCCAGCTACAGCTACTACCCGTTCCTTTTATTACCTATCGGCAAAAGATGTATGCATATTATATGTACACACACACACGGAAACACACACGTACACTCGTATCTAAAAAGAATTATTTGTATATCCGAAATATATAAGAGACAAATGCAGCAAATAGATTCAACATCAAATTCCAGAGTACGGTTTTCGTGTTAGCAAAACGTTAGATCAAAGCATTAACAACCTACCAGACAGATATACGAAAAAAATAAATTTCAAAAAAAGTTATTAAAGAAATGAAATATAATCGCGCGGCGAAAGTATACCATAGGCACCATAGAAGCGTGCAAAATATATGAAAATGTATCACGAAAAATGTAACGCTAACAACTTATTTTGTCATATGACTCTCGACAAAAGATCTCGGCAAAAGATTATCCTGCGCACTCGTATAATGATCATAATAATAATGAGAAAAAGTTAAAGAAACCTTAAACATAACAGTAATAAGAGTAACAGTCATAATAGCATTAATAGCAATAGTATAATAATAATAATAGTAACGCTAGTGATAAGTGGTTTAATATTAACCATAATATTAACCATTATAATTATAATAAACAATTCTTGCAATTGCATAAGAGATAACTCGCTACGAACACAGAGTCTGGTCATGCAAATAATGGCCCGGGAGAAGGGGGATCGTTGCTTGGGTGATCATCGGTGTCGAAATGTCGATCGCACCGAGTGTGATTAAATGATCGAATCTCTGTCTCTCGCGACGACGACGACGGAGGTAACGACGAGCAGTCGTGTATCAGCGATGATAATGTCATCACCCAAGCGTTAATGTGCTGCCGAAAGCCAGCTCGCCGTCGGCTTTGGTTCGCGTGCGTGAATTACAGGACCCAAAACACACACATCCACTCACTACTGAAGCTACGGAAGAAAAGAGTCCTCCGGACGACCCACGTCAGCGAACCAAAGTGACCGGAGTGGCTGCAGTGGCGAGAGGGGGTTGGGGAGGGGCGGGGAAAAATTGGATAATCAGCAGTTATCGGCAATATCGTATAATATGGACGTGGGATGTCGTAAGCTGTCAAATTAATAATATTCTACTGCAAATAAGTTCAACACACTATGTCAACTGCGACTCCGCAACCATAACGACAGAGCTAGCTAAAAATATATAGGTAATAAGAAACTATTCAATAGATAATGCGCAGCGATCGGCAGATCCGATCGTTTTCCGTGCGCGGGGAAAGCTTTGTCACAATGGAAATGATCGTTGGTTCGAATAACGGTCGGACGTACTTAAGCTCGCACGCGCTTCTTTATTCCATGCCCATGTACTATGTTCTGTGCCTCGCGAAAGTTAATTGCGTCGAAAGCAATCAGTGTGCAAGCGTAAAAGACACGTTCTTTGACCAACTAAGCGAAAATGAGCGATTCAACTGAAAGCTGCGTGTGTATTTTTGCTCTAAATCGTGACAAAGATATTAACTCGGTCGAGATCGAGAGCCTTCGAGGCATATATATTCGTTATATTTCTTTTTTAAAATTACTCGAATTCTGTTCGCGTCAGTTCGCTTCGACTTTTTGCTAGGATAATAAACATTATTTTTCGCAGCTATATGCTAATTCGGAAGACAAGAGCACAAACGCGTTACTCTCATAAACGTTTTAAATGGAAGATCAGTGTTACACGTCAATGTTCCGTTCGCGAAAGCTGACAGTCCTCCTTTGAATTTACATGTCGTAAATCACGCCATTGTCATTGCCCAATAAAAATGTGGACAGCTCCGGCGAAATAATCGACTTTTTCAGAGAATTCCAAGTATTTTTGGTATTTCGAATAATTATTCAGCAAACTCGTGCACCCGCGACGCATTTAAATTCGAAAATTACGAATATCATGTGTATGTCAAAGGGATGCATGCGATACCAACCAGAGGATATGAGTTATTAACTGTTCTATTTTAAAAAAGATAGATTGAATAATTGCTAAAATTTTGGTTTTAAAGTGATTCACTTATTATAGTTGGACAACTTTTATTGTAAAACAATAAAAATGCTTGATATTAAAATTAAATTAAAATATTTTTTAAAAATCTCTCTTGATACAAAAAATGTGATATATAAAAATTATTTAATATTTTTATTATTTTAATTATTGTATATTTCATATTATAAAATAATTTACAGAATACATAACAGATAAAACAGATAAATAACAGATTAAAAACAAATCCCTAATATTTTTGATGTTTAAAAAAAATCATCCAACTGTACCAAGTATTTTTAAAAATTGTAATTAGCAAAAAATATATATATTGTAAGAGAGATTGTATGTGGGTGTATGTTTGTGTGTATATATATCGTGTGTATAATTTGTATATATCGGAAATTATGCGCCGAATTCAGAATGTATTCATACCCTCTGGTTTTTCGACACGCGCTTCCTTAGTTATAATTATAATATTAATGAGCATGCAATATACACGCCCGACACTCGTGACAGTTGTCCATATCGTAATTGCTACTTGCGGTAAGATGCACTGCGAGAGAAAAAAATAAACAAATAGATATTGAAGCGTACAAGGATGAAAGTTGCTCTCAGACGTAGCATTAGATTCAGTCGTAACGAATACAAAGAAATGTTTAAAAGACATCCCGTCAATATCCTCATCCACAAATAACGCGCAACGTTAATCAGACAAGCGGTTCAAGACAATGGCATGATAGATATATAATATAATATGTATATGTATATAATATATATATATATGTATATATATAGAGATACATGGCAAACCGTTTAATATGGCAAAAGTACTAATCATACTAATTACTGTATAAGAAGCGTGCATCTCTTTCTTCGTGAATAGGTTTTGTTCGTGTGTGCACGTTTGTATACGTGTGTGGGTGTGTATGCTGTTTATCTGTATGTATCATATATGTGGAGAAAAGTGGGGGTCAAAGGGGGGGGCGAAGGTGACGACAACGCTTTCGAAATAGCATAATAATAATTATTGGTATAATAATAATAGACAAACACCAGATAAGGCAGTGGTTATTCGCAGTTATAGTTGCGGTGAGCAGTCGTGAGGGAGATGCCCCCGAAAGCTACGTGTTAGCCAAGATTACCGAGAGATGCGGATTACAATTACGTTTCGCTCTTCAGATAAACGAGTAAACGTCAAGTTCCCTGCTGCTTAAGCAGCACACGGGTAAAAAAGGCATCGAGCGATATCCGCGATAACATCCTTTTCCCTCGTTAACCTTGAAGGTTAGCAGCAATTAAAGTTCGAGTTTGCATCGGAGCGCCACGTAATTTCTAACTTTTATAAAATCCGAAGATTATTATTCCGATCTGAATAGAAAGAGTACGTAACGTGTACAAGGTTCATCATTCGCGCAATGTTGTGTAGAACAATGCGACAATGAGGAAAGTAACGACCGATTCCCTGAAGCCCGATTAGTGAAAATACTCGTGGCTTCGCTATTGCGATCTTCAGGGAATCACAGCAGAGGCGGCCAGCATGGCGATACACATGCACGCTAAAACTTCTCTCACCCGAACGGCGCTTGTGATGCAAATTCGAAACCGGATAAAAAACTGGTTACAATAATGAGTCTACCTGTCCGCAGCTGTCTGTGTAGACGACACAGTGAGCGTTTTGGGGGACCATTTGGGCCCCGACAGTGGCTAAGGCTGCTAAGGCGATCCACATGCAGCAAACGAGGCAGTGTTCGTACGGTATTTTTTTTTTTTCAAGTATCGGTAGTTTTTTTTGGTGGTCGTTCATTACCACAGTCAGTTGAATTCGGTGGAGAAGGCACCAGATCAAAGGAGACACGCGTGAAGCGTATCCTCGGAGCATCCAGGTACATGTACGACAGTGAGATCGAATTCGTTTTATCGTTCAGTTCCAAAAATTTTTTAAATGCGTATCATTCATTTAATTTTGCGTCGTATCGTTGTTATTATTATTATTTTTTAAATTAAGCATTCCACGAAGGAACATGATGAGTCGGTTAAATTACAGTCGCAGCCGTTCGTCGTTCCGATAAACGCGTCGGTACCACGAATAACGAGTGAAAAAGCGCGAGAGAAATGAAGGCGTAAATTACGAAAAACGAAAGTGTAAATCGTCGGCTTGTCGTCGCGCCCGTCGTTTATTTATTTATTTTTTTTCCCCGAGTTCGTTTACACGCATGGTCGTGCAAACGAGGAAGGAATTTCGAAGCGTTGGTCGCCACGCGCGTATGGAGCGCGCAAACGTACGCGTGTGTATTCGATACGCGCGATATTATACACACACATTTTTAATTTGATGAACGACGGATGCATGTACCAGGGTGTGCCGCACAGGATAATGCCGATTTTATCCACGGAGGCCTCGAGATTCGACGGGCGGGCATCGAAATAATGCGACGGTGGTGCACACATATCAAGCCAAGAACATACATGTATGTTCATTATAAATAGTATACAATATATGTGTATATATCGAAAATGGGAGATTACATGTATGCATGGTATCAGATATAGAAGTGAAATCGGAAAAAAATCAATCAACCAGTTGGACCGAAGCACGTGATAAAGTGGAGAACAAGAACGCATGTGTCAGGTCGCCACAACCCATCACGAGTATATCACGTGCATGTACATATGCATACATACATACATGCGTACATACACACATACATACGCACGCACGCACGCGCACGCACGCACGCACGCACACACACACACAGCCACACACAGTCACACAACACAAACACACAGACACAGCACACACACACACACACACACACACGCACTGTAAAACATGGAAACCAAACGCTATATAAATGTGTATAACGCAGAAATATCACATCTACAAAAATCACAATATACCATGCATACATGTTATTCTCTTTAAAAACGTACATACATGCATACATATGTTACACACACACATACGTGACACACACACACACACACACACACACACGACATTGACACACGCACGCACGCACGCACGCACGCACGCGACACACACACACACACACAAATCGGTATTATCATATCGTTTATTTTTCGTTTTATCACCACGGTCACCACATTTTCGAGTTGCACGCCAATGTTCGAGTCCGTTTTATTTCGTTCATTCGTTTGCCAAATATTTATCGAACGATTCAGCGTGGCCACCAACGAACGAAACGAGATCGGCGATTGTGAGAAACAAAAAAAAAACAAAGAGAAGAGGAGAAGCACACGACAAGCCATCACCATAGTTTCATGATTGGTTAACGAACGCGAAAAAAAATGATTGACGATTTTGCATCGGGTTTTAAGTGGCGTGCGACCAACGATATTGACGATCAGTGCGTATACACGCGTTTCATTATTACATATTTGTCATTTATCGTGAGGGGATAATTTTACGGGTAACGATAACAAACATTTTTTTTTAACATCGATTAATAATAATGGTGACGATGTTAATGTTTTTTTTTATTTTTCGCGAAAATTTTCGGCGTACGAGCGGGAGAGTTGTCACACAATCGCCACATGAGTGTAATTCGATCGAGGAAAAGGTGGCAGGGAATAACGAAGCCAGTTGTATGGATGGTGGATGTTTCAGGATTCATCAATTAGAAGATTGGATCGGTACGTAGGCCACACAGGATGTCGGGATGAAAAGCGTCGGGGTAGGTGGATCAAACGGAATGCATATGGTGAATTTTCGGTTGAAAGACGCGTGCGATGGGTATCCAGGCGAGGGCAAGCATGAAACAGAAAGTTGAAAGAGAGACCATGAACGATCGCGCTTCAACATGCACCAGTGGCGTGTGTGTGTATGTATATATATATATATATATATATATATATATATACACACGTGTAGTACATATATGTATTTGGCTGGCACACATTCGTCTCGTACAGAGCCTGTCGTTAGAAGTCGCACGCGCACGCCGATTCATTTCTTGCGCTGCAAACGAATGAAGAGGTATATATAGCACTGCATAGTATATTAAACTATACACACACGGTCTGACAACCGTGGCTTACCCCCAAATGAAATAGCCACGGACAGCGAATCCTTCGAACGAGTACGCTCTCGTGCATTCTTCTATGAAGCTTTGCTTGTTTCAAATACACCATGTTCGCATGCGCTAAGTAAGTGTTTATATCGAGTTTTGTCGAGGTGACAGTTTAACCAGGCAATTAGGTACAGATGACTTCCCATTTGGAGCGATCGATGCATTCCCAGAAAGTGTCGAGCCCGAATCTGTGTAAATCAAAATCGCTTCAAGTAAAATTCACCCGACCCTCTCTCTCCCTTTTGTCCTAATTTTCCAAAAAATCTCCGGTCATACGTAGCCTAATTTGCAATAAGTTTAAATTTTTTACCAGGTTGAGCTGTAATGATACTGACTGAGTAAAATTGAAAAGATTAATCTGAAAGTTTAATCTTTTTAAACCTTGTTCATTAAATTACTCTTCCCATTTGTTTATTTTATTTTCATTTTATTCCCATTTTGCTCCCAGATTTCGAATTACTGTTTTTTCCGTAACTCTGTTAATTACCGTAATGAACTTTTTTAATTGAAACATTCCATTAAATGCATCAAGATAAAGGTAGATTATTCATCGTTCGAGACTTTTCGCAAATATATATCGCAAGCCCTTCCGGACCATTTAAATATCCTCGTTCGCGAATTTGATTTTCACTGTTGGTCTCCAGGGAATGCACTTAGCACGCAAATCGGGGGGCTACTTATCAAACTAGTATACGTTGTACACGGAAAATACGCAGAATGCTGAAGTAAGCACATAAAAAATCGTATCTTCTATAGAGTATGTAATTTTGTGCCAACACTCTATAAGAAAATAGTCTATTAAATATATCATAGAATAAATACAATTAAATGACGATGGAGCTAAAGCTTGCATATGTAGATAATACAATAAAGTGCTACTGCGATACTTACATTGGAAAGAGTGCTGCATGTCGATTTTTTTTTAAATATTGGCGCAGGTATGCGGGTATGCAAGAAGCGTCGCTTGCGTTCAAGTTCTTTAGCACAGAAGAAGATAGACAGCAATATATTGATTATTATTAAATGGCGAGTATATCTGATAAAGGATCATGAAGATGGCTATATTACAAAAGCACATGTAACTTTCATTAGCCACGGAGCGCAGCGGGTGACTTACTCGTATTACAGCAGGACTACTACTAGAATAAATTCCCGGAAGCTGTGGTTCTCCTCTCGACTTCTATCGATATAAAGTACTTCAACGCGCAACAAACAAAACAAGCAGTAACTAGATCGCCGCCGTTCGACCATTAATAGTGGGAGAGGCCAATCACGCTGAAATATATTTTGCATTCGCGAATCATTCATTATTCGATCTGGAGGATCAGAATGCAGCAACAAACTACCTCGAATCGTCGCGAACGAATTTTGTAATATACGGGACTGTAGTCGCGGGTCCAGTTGCTCCATGAGCGAGCGCAGGACCATAAACTTTCGTTTGCGTATTTGCGCAATTGCGTTTGCTTACTCGACACGTACACATACGCAGTCGCATACCGCATTCGTTCAAATTGCCATCCTGAGAGCTCTCTTTTTTTCCAGAAGCGGCTGCACCATCTTTGCCACAGCCACGATATCGCAATCGATCGGTTCATGGCGCGCGCGTTTCGTAATCGCAGCGAAAATTATGCCGATGATATAAAAGGGAAGATAACCCACGGTATTTGCCGACTGCAATTCGCTGCGAAATGGCTCTGCCCGCCGAACGTGGCGGAAGCGGCAAACGAAGCGCGACTAGAAGCAGCTAGCGAAATCATTTTGCTGCGATAAAGTACGAGGCTGTAACTGACAGGATAAATTTTTACTTTTTTAGTTCTTTCTATAATATTATGTTGTTATTGTTTTCTGCAGCATCGCATAAAAATATGTTCAGGATTTATTATAGTTCTCTCCCCCTATCTCTCTTTCTCTCTGTCTTTCTTTCTGTCTCTTTCTCTCGTGACTTGAACAAATATTGTGCAAAAGGAACCAATTATTGATAAAAAATGTCATTTACTGCCTCTTAACTTATCACGCAGTTGCGTAGCGTCGTTACGATCTGCGAAGATCAACTCCAATATGATTAACTGCCTCTGAAATAAAATCTTACATAATAGTGTGCAAGCGATTACGTTTTGGAGCTATGATCTTCAGCTGTTTCGTCAAGATTTTATATTTACAAGAGGTTCATTTGTGCCAAGCATTATGGAAGAGCTCATTAGGCACACACATCTTACGCAGGCTTAGCGATGAGTAACAAAGAAAGCTGGAGAGAGGAAGCGAAGGGAACGCAGGATGATGAAGTGGGGGACATATCAGAAAATTTGAAAAAGGTCGCAATAAGTGAAACGAGTCCGTTATATCACATGCTTTAATTACCAATATCGGAATAATAACTTTTATTTTGAACAATTCTCGTATTCTATTCTCTCGATCCAAAATTCCAAATCGTCTCCCGGAAATACAGAAGCCGTGTACTACGAACGTAGCGTAAATAATATCGGATTTCATCAAGGCAGCTACAGCGAGTCTAATTACAGCCTCGAACTTATTCGTTCGTGGTGCGAGATTATCGACCGAAATCAACGTAATAAAAAACAGAAACTTGTCTAGATCGCGTCTCGAAATTTATCCTTACCCCACGTTCGAAATATACGACTTGCGAGAGCACGATAAAACGCGATAAGAGCGCCGACCTTCTTCTCGATGACGATCAACCATCTTTGCCGGGGAGCGGAGCTTGATGTGGCGATTGTATAGAATAACGGGAGATTGAGAGGCCAAGGATCGACGTGTGATCTCGGGAGGGTACAGACATTAACATATCCAGGTACATCCTCCTCCGTGCCTCAAAAATGTCGCAACTAAAGCGCGGGATAAGCTGTGAGGGTGGAACCGGAAGGCGTAGGGGGTGAAGGTCACAGGAAAGAAAAAAAAGGAGAGAAAGTTGTGAGTCGTACAGAATTTTTTTTACGGTGTTCGCCATAGTAAAAGCGGCTAACATCTACGTGGTCTTAAAGGTACTCGCGTGCTCTCGGCGAGTGAGAGAAATCGCAGGAAAATTAATTCCGACAGGAATTTCGCCAAGGGCACGCAAAGGGACATTCTATTTAAGGGCGTCTACTAGGAGGGAATGTCGAAATTATAATAATATAAGTGTAACTGATCTGAGCGGGAAATTGCGATCGGCATGACGTCACGCCGATCGCAGCGGGTACGCAAACAGCGTGATTAACACCGAAAGGAAATAATAATAAAAAAGAACATTGAAAAGAAAGTGGTACGATACAAGCATCGAGTCAAATAGATTTCGAATGAGAGGAGATTAAAAACAAGGGAAGCAGGAAGCGAGGCTAAGACTGTGAGCAATAATGGGCGCAATATCGAATAATACACAGTATATATATATATATATATATATATATATATATATATATATATATATATATACACATATATGTATAAATATAAATATTACAAGGGATTAGCGAGTCTCGGGAAGTTCTGTTTCACTTTTTTTTTTATCATAGAAAGAGATGAAATAAGAAGAAGCATTAATAAAACAAATATTCATGCATTTCTCAAGCATTATTATTACAAATACTGGCTGACTCCTTGACAAACCCCGTGAGCGTGCACGCGCAAAAAAACGCATTCGAGACCGACGAGATCGGCTACATCTCTCTATCTCGAGTCGGCGCAAGCTGTCGCGTTTCATCACTTTTCGTCGTGCCTCGCGCGAGGACGATGTTAAATCCCGATCGCATCGGCGCACACACATAGACGCGCGAGTACACACAACGCACGAATGGTGAATACGAACGGAAAAAATTCGGACAGGACTCAGGTAGACCTGCGCGCGCGCGCGTACAATTGTTAAAGATCCTGCGCGCACGGACTTTTTCTGCTGCATCTACATTTCCCGAGATCGTGCGTAATGTACTCTCGACATATCGATATTACACATGTGTGAGCTCTGCGTATGTGTGTGTGTATATATGTTTACATACGTATATGTATAATAATGTACAATGAGAAGAATTATAAGAGACAGTACAGTACACAATAATAAATACTATCTGATGCGTGTATAGTTATAGTTATAGTCGTAAAACGTTTCTCTCTTTCTCATTATAATAGTGTATTCGAACGTGTGCTGTGTATGTGTATGTGTGTCTGTGTATGTATTATGTGGTTATGTATATATACAAATACATAGTCCACAAAATAATTTCCTGTAACGTGTAATTAGTTACCTCGTGGAATATATCCTTCTTTCCTTCCTTTCGTTGCATCGCGTTAACTTATATGCAACAACGAAAATACGTACGTGTTTATGTGTGTGTGTGTGTGTGTTGTGTGTGTAATTAATTTATCTTAATAAGGGTATATAAATATAATTATATATCGTGTGTTTAATTTTTTTTTCCTTTATCGTAGTGCTTCGCTCCTGCGTCGCGTGTCTAAATAATGTAGGCATTTGTTGTATACGTGTCCTCTGTGTGCAATGCTGTATAGAGTGCAAGGGGAAGGCACTTCCGCTGTTTTGCCGTTTTGTCACACCGAGAACACAGGATTGCGTCTCTTTCACTTCTCTCTCACATCGTATGGCGCGTAAAAGACACCCTACACTACATACATATTCTTTAAAAGAATACACTCTCCTCTAGTAAAATATAATGAACATTCCTCTTATGGAAGTACGTAGTAGTAGCTTTGCGATAAAACAATCACAGTTCTAAGGAAACATTTTTGCTACATTTGATGTAACAACGGCAGCGACCGATCGACCGCGTGGACCGATCGCGTCGAGCCCAAAAAACGCGATTCCGGGTTTTCGGTGTGAATTTAAAAAAACCAGCCACCCTCTCGATAATGTACGTATATAATTTTTGTAGACATCAAGTTTCAGGAACCCTAAAAGTGTCGGTATATTTTCAGGCTCGATCCTATCGACTCTCACTATTCTTGTACCTCACAAAATTGTCTTCAAGTCGAATACGGAACTTCATCGCGCGTCATCGCCGAATCCTCGGCTTGTCCAAGGCCGTTAGGACTTTGCTTATGGATTAAAATGTATTATATCGTCATCTTCTCGAGGCCCTTTAGCGCCGATGACGTCATGTTGTGATACCGTAATCATAAGTACACTGTGTACCGATCATGAGTTACAAGTTGACGCCATACAAGGCACTGAAAGGGCTAATCTTACTGTACTCTCCGGTGCCACGCGCATGCGAGAACAGTGTGTGCGTGTACGTGTATACATATGAGTGTAATACATTATATATTATCACATAGGACGCATGCGTCGCACGCGCGTTTATCGTAAGGATAGAAACAATTTCTTCCCTCTGGGACAAGCGCCTCAATAAATTCCCTTGGTCGCTAATATAAAACGGCGTTCGTTATGGAAGACCCCGTGATAGCCTTGAGAATTCTCGATTCTGACTTTAAAACAATAATCACTTCTGATTTATAGGTCTTGGTAAAATTTTATTTCTCAAAGCAAATAAGATTCAACGTTACAAATGTTAATTATAAAATAATCGTCGATTATAAATGTTATGAACGTTTAAAAAATATAGATTCGCTTTCAAAAGAGCAGAACAAACAACTTTAGTTCAGTATATGGAAGAGATACTTATGAAGTAATCATTGAAATCATAAAATAGTCATTATTTACAATTATACAATTATATGTAAAGTCAAAAAGATTAAAAGACAATGACATATTAAATGAGAAGTAAACGAACGAGAGATATCTTTCTTCGAAAACTATAAGAATATTGTGTCTTGCTTTTTAAATTACGTGCTGTTCATATCGATATTTATGATTCATACAATAATTATCCACAGATTGTTCTGTTATTCGTTATATTATTAAGAATTAAAAGTCCGCTAGTCTAGAATCATAAGAACAATCTCATTCTACATCTTGTGCGTTTTCGGCATAGGTGACATTTTATGACCCTTTGGAAGAAGTTGTTTCTAATACCGCGGAAGAACCGAAAGAATTATGAGGAGTTGCGCTTAATCTTATCCAATTATATATCCATATCTTGAGTTCTTGAGCCAAGAGAAGAGATACGCGCGCGATATTATAATTCAAACAAATTTCTTAGCAACTGTAATTTGCCACGTCGCGACCAAAACCAAGGATTAAAATTAAACTTTTACGAGAGAGATTTAAGATAAGTATATCGCGAACTTTTCGCACGGAGCGATAAAAGTACATTTCACTTGCATACGTGCCGGGATTTTCGGAAATACCTCGCCTCGCTCTCTGTTCTTCCGCGTTTTCGTGTACACAAATTCTTACCGTCGTACAATTCGTTCGCTCGGTTTTTTTTTCGGTGAAAATTACGATACGACCAGCCGTTTTCGTTTCTTCTCCACCATACGTGCCAGCGAGTGTGCTCTCCACACATGTATGTGTATATATATATATATATATATATATATATATTATATTTACTATATTTAATATATTTTAATATATGATATCTTACACAATACACATATTATGTAAGATATCACATACCATACATTATATATATTATTATACAATATAATATAATATAATACATAATATATAGTATATGTAATATATTAATATATATTATACATTGTTAAAATATATTATATATGTATACACATTTACTATATATAACTTTAACACATACGACAAATATCTTTCAATTTTATTTTGTATGTAAAAAAAATTATTTACAAACGCACATATACATATTATGCTTATGCATATATGTATATATGTTTACAACTATACGTTTGGACTTAAACAAACTTTCAAATCACTGGCAGACACGTGAATGCGGACATGCGGAAGAGAGGAAAGTAGATGCCAGATGTGAATACGATTTTTCCTATGTTTTCATGCATATGAATTGCGATCTCTCAGCCAACCACCGCACACAACTACTTTCCTCTCTTACCCTTATACGCGCGAATTAATAAAAATATACGCAGTGTCTATTATGTAAGTCGTGTGAGTGTCTTAAGTGTAATGTTTGTGCGGTCGTGTACCACAATGCGCATATGAACTCGTTTTCTTTCCACCGAGACGTTTTTCTCTTTCCGTCTCACCGCCTTCAATGTTGGCCCGACCATTTCTTACTCCTTTATCTTTCTTTCTTTCTTCAATTCCACTAAATACATCCGCATATCTCGCGGAGCCGCTGTTTCTCCTTCTCCTTCTCAATTGCATTCTGTACTTCTCTCATTTGGCTAAATGCATAAGCTCGTAGGTCGCAATTGACGAAGTTCACTGTGCGCAACAGACTCCCCCGAATTGAATCCATCAGGACAGAACAATACATAGTGTGTTCGAGCACGCTTACGCTAAAGATATAGATATACGCTAAGTATAAAACAAATAACTACCCTAAATTCTATGGATATTACATGACAACTAAGGGTCTACCGGAAGCGTCGCATCTTCCAGTCGAATTTATGCTCGTCGATGTGCAAGATGTTTTTAGGAAATACATATCGCCATATATAGATATAATATATATTCTTATATCTAACTAAAAAAAAAAAAAGACAGGTCAGGTCGATAAAAATTTTAAAACAATTTTCATTAAATATTAACAAATATCACGCATAAGTCTCCTATAATTCAAAATCTATCATGTGATAACGAAGAAAACAATTTTCTGAATACACATAATGCTAAAATGTTAAAACCAATGTACTGTGCGCAATTTTTTTATTTAACATTATTTAACTTCCTTCCGAGATGAATAAATAAAATAAAATTTTAAACATATTACTACAATATGTAAACAAGCAAATCGTGTTCTAACAAAATAATCTAATCTTCGGATAATAATTACTTCAAGAACTCTGATCGCGAACGCTAATTAACACTAAGGACTTAAAGGCAAGTATCGCACATAACGTGACATAGGCCGAGCGTCATTTTCATCTTCCTTGTTTCGGACGTTATACGTTAAAATTTGGACGAATGGCTATAACAAAACTTTGTGTAATTCCGAAATAAAAATATTGCAACACCATTTTATGGCGAAAATTGACTTATTTACAATTTAGCTTATTACAAAAAACGGAGCCACGTAACGACACATAACATTTTCAATAGTTTTCTACAGTAAAACAACGCTAATTATAGGCAAAATTAAAAACTATCTCTATCAAGTATATCGCAAATCACTATTATTCTAGAAAAAAAATCAAATAGTAAAATAGGTGTTTAATGCGAGTCGTGACTTCAGCCACGCTCGATTTTTCACAAGCTCTCTCGCCTTCTCTCGAACGCAGTCTTTACCGGCAAGTCAAAATTTCCGGTCGAAATTAAATTCAGGTTTAGCTGACAGAAATAAAATCGGAACGGTAGTCACGTCTCCCTCAGTCATTTAAGCAAGCAGGTTTAATATAACAGGAAAAAATCCCGTACTTCTTCGCATCGTTCACCATTCTCTTCTGCAGTTGTACGTTTATAACGTTCCAAATGGAATTGGGTCAATAAGGCACTGTTCACCGACAATGTCTGACTAGAAAATGAATCTATTTTCGGAACTTGTTTTCTTATCTCTCGCCTCGCAATCGCTCAACTGAATATTCTGTCCCTCTCGCGAACGAAGACCGATCTTTCGCTTCTTGAGCACCGGCGATGGAGATTAATATCTTAGGATTAGGACTGCACTTTTGTCTTTCTACATTTTTCGTTCCATCGATGTAGTCGATGTAGTCGAAGATTTAAATACGTGATTTTTTTTATAATATCGAACAAAATTAAAGCTAACAAATTGCAATTCGATATTTTGTACATGGCGTAAAGAATGCACACACATATATATATATATGTGTATATATATATATATGTGTGTACATTCTCTCTCCCCCCTCTTTTTAAAACACTTTTATCAGCAAAATAAAAAATCAAATAACAACGTATGACAAGAAGTTCACCATCTCCACTTAATCTCCACTACGTATTATAATTTATGCCGAAAAGTATAACATTCTAGGACTAATTTTCACAGAGTTATTGTAAACTAATATATGAAATATTCATTTAGCTCAATTTTATAGATTTGGTGTATTTTATTATAATCTTAAAGAGCTTTTCACTTCCACGAACACTATTATTTCTAAACGCGATTAGCTGTTTTCATCAATCTTACTGAGACTACGAAACTACGAAAATACAATTGCGAAAGTCTATTCAGAATGTAATAATTATTATGATCCATCATTTGTCTCCGCAATTGAACGCTAATCGTAAAGAGATACTCTAGAATTATCTAAAATACACCACTACCGCGATCGGTAGCGGCGATCATCATCCGTAGCGACTATCGCGGACTATCGTTCGCTCGTTCCCGCGAGGGAGAGAATGGAAGGTGCCCGAAGGAAGGAACGGCACTCTCGTGAGGAGAGACGAGTCCTCCCGAGCCGGTAGGCAAGGATGTCTTTACGATGTCTTCATCTTCTTGTACGGTTGCATAATCACCCCGGAGCTCACGGGGATCGCTACCTGCGGCTGCGCCGCTATCGTCGCCGGATTGCCTATCTGCGATAGCTGCGGTACACCCGCAGCCGCAGCCGCGGCCGCGACACCTGCTGCTACCCCGGGTACGCCGGCTACTCCAGGTAGAACGGCATACGGATTCTGAACGTAGGGCGAGGTCGCGGCGCCAGGTATCGACGCTTGGACATATGGATTCGGCAAGATCTGCTGCCTGATCAGGGAATATGGATTAATAGGGGTCGCTGTGGGCGGCGGTCTGGAGTATGCCAAGATACCCGCGGACAGCGGTGAGGTCAAGGCGCCCGGGATACCGGCCAGACCCGGGATGACCGGTCTAGGAGTCGCCGCGGTGGCTTGCAGACTGGCTGCTGCTATCGCGGGATTCCCAGCGGCCGCCGCGGCGGGATTTACGAGGTTCTGTTTGTTCAGAGCGACGCCGGTATAATTAAGCGCGGCGAGCTGGCCAATGCCATAAGACTGGGAGGCTTGCGAGAGCTTGATGGCTTTAGCATAGTTTTTCTGGGCGACCTCTTTGGCGAGTGCCGCTGGATCGAGAGAGGCTGGTAACCCGGAGGCCATTCCGAGACTGTTGAGCATATTCAGATTCGCCATATTGGAGGCAGCGTTATAATTGCCCATGGAAGTCATCGTTATCGGCGACATATTCGCCATGGAGGCCATGGAAGCCATCGAGACCATGTTCACCATGCCAGGCATCGAGGTCAGGCCGGCCATTGAGGTCAACGGACTCATCGCTGGTGGCAACGCCAGCTGATTAATTTGTTGCTGCTGCTGCTGCTGGTGTTGGTGCTGGTGTTGGTGTTGATGTTGCTGCACCTGCACCTGCTGCTGCTGCTGCTGCTGTTGCTGCTGCTGCTGCAGCAACGACGGACTCGAATGATTCAATTCAGGGGAGTTGCGCGCATTTTCAGCATCGTGATTCTGCGTGGTAATCGGCTGCTTGTTACTGCCGTTACTATTGTTACTGTTATTGTCAGTGGTCGGAGGTGGCGGCGGCGGATTGTTGCAGGGATCCATCAGCACGCCATTGTTGGCGTCGGCGCAGTTATTGACTGTGGCGCCAGCGGCTCCCTGGGAGGAGGAGGATTGCACCACCATCGCGTGGTGGTTGCTTTGCACGTTCGGGGGTTGCACGACCGATTGGTTAGAGGTTTGGGTGGGTAGGGGTGGTGTTCCAGTGTACTCACATGACACAGGCACGAAGGGCTGCTGCAACTGCATTAACTGCTGATAGGTCGTCGCACCGGTAGGCTGATAGACCGGCACGCCGGACTTGTCGGCCGCCGGTCGTTTATACGGAACCATTCCTGGGAAGGCCTGTAAAAAGAATTGCAAAGATATTGACGATTAGAACGGGCTTGTGACGTGAGCGACGTGGCCACTTGAGCGGAAGCTTCCTCCATGAAAGCCTCGACTCCGTTTCGGCCGGGGATACGATATATTGTTCTCTTTTGCGTGCTCATGAGTTTTCTTGATCCAGCCGTGCAGGGGACGTCGGGTTTGACATTTTCCACGACGAGAAAAGCCGACCTCTTTCGTCCAACACAATCGTAATTCGTAACAACTTAGTAATTTTAATTTATGATGAGTTGACGTGATTCTTTCGTCTTCTTTGCAAAAGCAGCGATTACATCGCAGGTACCGCAGGTATATCGGAAGGGATCGCGTCTGCATCTCGGCGATATTATCACTGCTTTACAAAGAAACAATCGCTACTACCTTTGTAGGTCGATAATGCTCCATTTTTTAAATGCGAATTTAATAATAAGCCAAAAAGAATTTTATCAGTAGAATTTCTACGCGTCTAGCTGTGAGAAATTAAAATCTCCCAGACTCTCCCGGACGGAGAGATCGTGTTAATCGCGAGTACAAACGGAGTGATACGCGCAAAGAAATGGATCACAGCCATATGAATTATGATTCAATGTTTAGGTTCTGCACTTACAAAGTTCTCGTAGTAGAACGACCCGACAGACTTCATGTCCATCTGCAACAAAGACAGGATCGGTTTCAACTAATTTCGAGGACAAGGCGCGTTGCGTCTGTATAATTGGATTTTCGAGACGGGAAACGAGAAAGGGTCGTGTCTCAAAGAAACGAGATGGGGGGAGGGGGAAGGGGATATTAGATGGTGAGAAGGGTGTTGGATTGTGGTAGTGTGTAAAAGTTGTGCCGATGACGCAGCTTGCGGCGACGTTCCCAAACGACGACGTTTCGTTGTTGGATAACTGCAAAATGTTTCGTTCGTTCGTTCTTTCTTTCTTTCTTTCTTTTGCACTTTTTCCTCTGTTTCTACTATTGGAAGCGTGTCAGAAAGACCAGCCATTGTTATATATCGAGGACCGTGCGCGGCTCGATTAAAGAGAGACCGTCGCCTTACATTAATAAACGATCAAAATACCGATCGGAAAATTGCACTGTCGCCTTCCTATTAAGACTATTGCGAGAGCGGAGAAGCAGGAATCGCGCTGTAACAAAGTGTGTCGATGCTAATGTCCGATCTGAAAGCTTTTCGCGAGATAAATGCGAAGACAAATGAATCGTTTCTCCTTTGCGAGCGAAACGGAGAGACTGAAGAAAAAAGATAAGGAGAGAGAGAGAGAAAAGAGAAGAGAGAGAAAGAGAAAGAGAAAAAGAGCAAGATCGACAAGAGATATTAATAAAAGGCGCAGTTGGGCTTGGCTCGGAGAACAAAAGGCTTCGCGATACCGACGTGATGCGAAAGTTGCACAACACGGACTCACGAAAGCTGGTAGGCTTGCGGTGATACTTGGTGAGCGGACACTTTGGTAAGTCGTCTGCTAGAGGCAGACGCGTGCGCAACAAAGAGGGGAAAGCCAAATCAAAATCTCTATCGAAGTGTAAGACACGTTCGAGTTAGAAGCTGCGGTAGACGAGAGATGCAAAAGCTCAGAAGCTGACTTATAATAAAGTGATCCGGGGGGCGGGGTGAAACATATTTGTCACAGCGGCACAGGATACATACATATATGTATATGCGTGTTAACACGTGTTTCCCGCGGCTTGCTCACCAACGAAGGACTCGGAGTCGCGTAACGACGCACGGATACGATTTTCAAGAGCCGTGACTTTACGTGCAAGCTTCCCGATTGCGCGACTCCGAACTCGTATGCGCCTAACGTAGAAAATAAATACGTTATTGCGAACGTCGCCCAGTAAGCGTGTGCGCGAAAGCGAATCAGCGTCACTCTGCGTTTCGTTTGATTAAGAAGAAGCAACATGGTTCTTTTTATCATTCGTCTCGAGCGTTCCCGTTCTACCAAGACTTCCGAAAATGTATCGATATATCGTTTTCATCTCAAATTTTTTACTTCTCCGATCATGTTAAGAATACTAAAAATAGAAGAGGAAGAAGAAAACAAAAGCGCTTTAAAATTAATACGCTTTAGAGAGAAAATTATAAATTATGCGCTAATTTCACAATTCAATTATAGTTATTTAACTTTAAAAACTTGAGCGTAAATTTCTCTCCAATTATGACATATAAATTAAGTTATAATAAAATTCATTTGAAGTTTGTTAAAAAAGATATTTTCGTCCTTTTGCACTGCAGTCAGAAAACTTTCAACTTTAAATTCACCAAAGGAAATCCATAATTCCCATATCTTATGATAAATATAATAAATCTTGTATGTGGAAATCCACTCACATTCGACTGCCTCGATATTACCACGTTTCAGAATTTTTGTTCTAGAATATTGATACATTTCTGCAACAAGAGTTTGCATTCTTATGAATTTATATGGATTCTATGCAGGCACTTCTTCTTTCTCTTCGCGTATTGAAAACTCACGTACCGAAAATACCAAGAAGTTATGCACGCTTTCTGAAGGGAGCCTCTATTTGTACAGCGAAAATCCATTTTCGTCTTGGCGTTTCAGAGTTAGGAAGTTGCACATGGATAAAATTACGTCTCAAACCCGAACGAATCTGTCGATCGCGCTTCAGATTGACAGTTATTAGCGACGGAGAGATAGAGAGAAAGAGCGAGATATGTACGTGATATATATAAAAGACAGAGGTAAAAGAAAGGGTAGTATTAAAAAAAGTAGCGAGTGTATGTAAGCGATCTACAGTGCTTTTTAGCAGATTCGACGTGACTCTAACGAAGATGAGGGATGCCGTCACGCGGACGGCGAATCACGAAACGCGTCGCGGCGAGGATCCGGCTCCTCCGCGGCAAGAAGTGCCAAATTTTGGTCATCGTCCAGAGCGTCGAGGGGATGACGTTACGTCCACCATCACCTCGGTAGTCGCTTAAGCACAACATGCATCATCGGCGCAAGCTCAGAATTTACACAGATCTAACGCTCCGTAGACGCAGCACACGCCGCGGTATGCAGGATTCGCGTGGCATACCGCGAAGGTGCGAGCCTTTAGGGCCTCATGACTCGCCCTCTTTTACTCCCTTTTCCGCTTCATCTCGCGAGGAGGGTCCTGACGTACGGAGATTAGAGTCGACGGTTTCCTTACCGAGCTCGCATCGAAGCACGCGCACATTTCCGTATCAATGTTTTTGCGTGCCTTCGCATTCCGTCTCAATAATCCTTTAACGTTGAGGAATCTTCGGCTCTTTAATCCCTCTAAGACTTTTCGGCAGTTAATTTTTAAAAATGAGAAGTCACAACGACACTTCAATTTTCTTCAATTATTAACGTAACTCTGGCGGCTTCAGATAAGATTTGTGTACAAGTGATCAATTATATCGACAAGGAAAAACTATAATTTAAAAAAAGATACTTTTCACGCTCGCATAAAATATGATAAGGAAATAGTGAGCTGTCATATGTCGCGAGCACATAAATTTTGTTCAATTGTTAAAGGATTAAAGATAGACATATTTTTCAAAGCGTATATTATTTGCAACCAATTCAAATCTTTCTTAAATGTTTCAACGGTGCGTGCGTGTCTCGAAATGTAAGCGCGACCAACGAGCGGATAACAATCGCGATGAAAAAGTATTCTTTTCACGCAATCGTGGATCCGTTAATTTCGTTGGCCAGGAAATCCGCCAAGGGATAAATGTATGTTAAATCATATAGTCGCTAGCCACGCTTAATGTGCCTCTACATGGACACGACTTTCATAGAACACGCACTTTACGTACCTCAGAGAGAGATCTCTTCCATATTCGTGATAATACAAACGCGTGGCTAACGATCGAAAAAAAAGTAGTAAGCGATCTATAAATACATTACGAGGCGTAAGCTCTGGTACGAACAACATTGCAACGAACGACAGTGGAAAGCGAAACCAAGAGAAAAAAAAAGATAGAGTCTCTAGAATTTTTTACGCCGATTGTCTTTGAATAGAAGCCGATATCGGCTTACCATCCGAGGGAACGATACGAGAATAAACGTTCGGTGTGCGATAAAAGTGTCAGATGAATCGAATGTTATGACATCTCTTGCAAATCATATGAGTTTTAGAAAACCACTTTGACTAAAAACTATTGTACTATTTTACTGCAAAACTGTACCGTTTGAAACTGCGATGTTTTATTGGCGCTGTAAGATTCCTTTCGAGCAAATTCTTTCTTTTGCTATCGCGTCGCACACGTCACGAAGGTTTCAATAGTGATGCCATACGTGACGCCGATATCGTAAAGGTTTCTATGGTAATATTCTACATGACAGTGTACCGGAATTAGAGAGGTTTCAATAATGACGCTATACGTGGTGTCGCCAGACCCATAGAGGTTTCAGTTATGACACCGTATGTGACGTTATTGGTATTTCAGTATATACCCTTCAATCGCAACACCGTGCTGGTACAAACGCGATATATCTCGTATCGTTAGATTTGCACGCGTCGGTTTGCAAAAGGTTTCACCCGAATGCATTTCCTTTTTCTGGCTGATAGAGTAAACAGCGGGGTTCTTGTTAGAAATAAAAATTCAGGAAGACAGGAGCTAGAGCTCTAAGCGCGCTCGGCAGTGTATTCACAATCGCAATAACTGTACTCATAACTTAAAGATACGACTACGTGGGATCTCCAGAAAATGGCCTGGAAACCGTCTCGCCGCGGTCGCCCGACTTTACCGCGACACAAACTCCGCGATGTCGCTCGTTTGAACGAGACCGGGCAAGGTCGATTGCATTTACGACTGAGAACGTACGCTAAACCTGTCCGTTTGCAAAGTTTCTCCGATTCAGCACAAGCAAGTACGAGCAAGTACAAGCAAACAGTACGAAGTGTTATGAGATTAGCATGAGTTTGCCAGCGATTAATTTCTTACATCCTGATTAATGATGTTGAAAGTCTGTCAATATCACGATTCGATCAAGTTGGCTAATGATAAATATACCCAATACATATCACGCAATGTGTTCAAAATATCGTAAATCTATCTCGGTCAGTTTCTTGCTGGGCACAATAATAAAAATACCTTCTTTCATACCAAGATATGGAAAATTTTGAAAAATAGCCGATATGTGTCAGGGACATTCAGCGAGAGTCGTCATGGCCATTTTACCGGAGTCCAAAGTCTACGAAAAAAAGGAAAGTGTACTCCATGCATAAGCCGTGGTACCATTAGCAGATCATCATTGGAGTCGCGCATCCGCTTCTTGCCGAGCTCGATGCTCGCCATACCGGCGCTCTGAAGTCCTCCGGGCATCGCAGTTGCCGGCACTCCTGATACTCCGCCAGCCAACGTACCCATTCCCGTCACGTTCGTCGGCATCGTCGCCGTCTGCGTTTTTCCGTATCGTTTCGTTCCGTTTTTTTTTTTTTCATTTTCACACGTTCGTTCGATTTTTTCCGATTGCATGTTTTTTTTTTTTTTTTTTTTTGACATTTTTATGCGTGTACACAGATTTCAGGTTTTACAGGCCGCAAACACAGTTTTCCCGTGCGTCGTCGTGTGCCGATCACATCCGTTTCCGTTTCGGCATTCCCGAGACATTTCCCAATCGAGACGTTTTTCGTGTGTGTTAGCATATTTATACATATTTTGTTGTATCGTTGCGGCGGCGTGGCGATGATGGCATATACGTTTTTCCGTATTCGGCACACACATGCGTGCGGTGACATCGGTCGATCGTGCATTATTATTTACGTTGATTTTTATATATTTGCGTTGGCACAGGTTTTTTTTCCGAGTTCCGATCGGCAATGTATTTCGGCAGGCGTTAATTGGCAGGTAGCGAAGCGCACGAAGGTATTGTCAGCAAGCATGTAGAAGCATCGTCAGGCGGAAGAGGGCAAGATAAAAATCAAAAAAAGAAAAACAGACCAGTTGAGGCTGAGGCAAGAAACGACAGTCGCGATATATTTTCTTTTTGTCTTATGTAAAAAAAAAAAAGAAAGAACACATACTCTTACGCGTGAGTGTATGCGTGTATATATTATACGTGTGTGCGTGTAGACATGTCCCGCGTAAACAGATTCGCGAAATACATATATGGTCCGTCGTATCACGCTTACCAGGCTACTCTCTCCCGTTCATCGGGAGCCGACATGTGTGCACGCACGCACACACACATACGCACGCGACACACACGCGCGCGTAACACGCATATACACACGAGATTTACAATATTTTTGCGTGGAGCTCGTGCGATCGCGCGTCAAATGATACGTTCGCCAATGCGTAATACCCACTGGGTATAAATAACACCACCGCTCGAGTTACTCGCATGTACATCCCGAGTTACGTAACGTAACTGCCCCCGTTTATCACGCCGTTCGATCGTCCAATTATCGTCTTTCTCTTTTTTAACATTTAAATTTTCTACTTGACTCTTGAACGCGCGGCGTTAAACTCAGACAAATTTTGAGAGTAACTAAAGATGAAAATAAATAAAGATGCAGATTTTTACGCGCGATTGAAACATCTTTACTGAACAGTATCGAAACGACAAAACAGTGTCGACGTGCGATCGCAATCTTCTTTGTCCGATAAACGCGGTTATGAACGACCGTGTGAGCTATTTATATTATTCTAAAAAATTTAAAAAGATACTTTTCTTCGTTGCGATAATCGTGTACGCATTTTAGTATGCAAAATCGTACTTTGTATCAAAACATGGATTTTCAATTATCAGCTAGTCGAGAACTCGTCTGCGTAGTCTAAACAAATAACGCGTTTCCGGTACCACGTTTATCGGGCTTCCACCGCGTTACTCATTTGGAATGCATGTAGCAACGCGACGATTCGCAAATTCCTATGAGACAGACATGATATAAACATCACCGATTAATAATAATGGTAATAATAATGCTGATGATAATAATAATAATCTATAACAATAATAATAATAATAATAATCGATAATAATAATAATAATCAATAATAATAATAATAATCATAGCACGTTAGGTAAGACCAATGGACGTAGCTGGCGTCAGCGTCAATCTGCGGGCTAATTGGCACTAATTCGTTATTTGATCGATATTAAGGAGAGAGACAGACAGAGAAATGACACATCTATGTGGCGGAGCACGATATCTATAGTGAGAAAGAAAAGCGCAAATTTTAACAATGTTGGAAAATCAGAATCGAACATAGAGCGTAGGGAAGGACACGTAGATAAAGGGACGCGTGATACGAAAGAGAACCGGTCCCACTTCATCGTCCATCGACATCGGGCTGGCGTTTCTGACTGCTGCAACACCTGCAATAATCGAGGCACTCTCTCCAAGTTGATTAGTTTTGCATCTCTGCCTCTCATAATCTATATTTGCGCCGTGAAAATTCATGTACAAGATATATATATGTATATAAACACATACACACATACACATACACACACACGTACACACATATGTGATATGACTCTTTGGCTTCTCGCTCCACTTTTCTCTCTCACTTTGCATCAGCGTCCGGCTACCATTCACTCTTCCCTTTCGGCGTCTTCTTTGCAAAGACAAAGAGGGCGATCGAGAGAGAAAGAGAGAGAGAGAAAGAGAGAGATAAAATTATACATATATACATGTACATAGTATGGAAGTATAGGAAAAGTTACAGATAAATATGTGCAAGAGGCTATGAGTGAAGCAAGAGAAGAGGGTCGTCTCTTAAGACCCGTACTTGTCGTCTTTCAAATCTTTACAATACCTGAAAAATTTACGAAAGAGATATTGATTTAGTTGGTCAATTAATTTACAACATCTCTCGTGAACGTCCAAACGAAAGGAGGGGTGTTCTCTTGTTCAAATCTTCTTGTTCGAGAAGTCGCTGTCGTCGGCATCTTCTTTAAGGAACAGGATAATGTATCATGATCATATTTCTGGTACAGTGTCTGTATAGTGTGTGTTTATATGTGTTTGTGTCTGTGAGACGGTATGTGCATGCGCGTGTATATATTTACATGTGCGACAAATGATTTTGTCTGTACAGATCGAGGATGCACGAGCTTGCGCAGCTCGCACGTGTCGTATGCGGTTTCGATGATAGATCTGCACTTTTACGTGCTTGGGAACTTCATGTCGTACACTTGATAAACATTCAGGTATGGCATACCAATTCCGAAGAGTGCATCACGTCGATACGATTCAGCGTGACCCTCGTTGGTGTCAGACATATCGAAGGTAATAGTAACACACTTCATTATGCCATCATAAATCATCATTAAAATATTTGATATCGAAAGAATTTCAAAACTCGAGCGTACAAACGATATTTATACCAATTGAAATAATAGAAAATCTTTCTGTTGTCTGAATTTATTTATTTATTTTTTATTAAAATGTAACGCATTGTTGGATTGTTATTATATATAATGCTGTCCTTTTTTAAATCTTTCTTTAAATTAAAGATCATTTCGCGGGTCTATAAGAGTCGTATATGTAGAAATTGGATCGAATTTAAAAATTAAAAATCAAACCGGTTTAAATTTTCTCGCGGAACGTCGAACCATCGATGGGCCATCTGAAAAAAGGGACTAAAACAAAAAGAAGTAGTAAAACAAACATTCCCCCCGTATCGTGATCGTGTTCCGTTTTTTAAGAGATCCACGTTGGCCTGTAGCCCCCGAGGCAAATTCGGACAGAGGTGATTCCGTCGGTACGCGGTATGCACCCTTGGGAAATTGAAAACCACTTTTAGAGAATGAGACTTCCCTGCCAACAAGCTGGTCTGCCGCAATCATCCATGTGAGACTTTTCCTCCATTGTGTCCGGGTGTGGCTGCAGGTCTTCCGCGCGACGTCGCTGAAAGTCTTTCTCGCTCTTTCTCTCTCTTTAATTCCTGCTTTTTTATTTCTTTCTAGCCGTTACTTTTCTCATCTATTTAATCTGTCGGATAATGAACGATGTCGTGTCCCGGAGACAAGTTCACGGATCGAAAACACGATGATTAAGTCTGCAGGAGTACGTCCACCCGTGCCGTTTACAAATACGTAATGACTTCAGGACGGCCGCCGTCCGGTTGCACTTTACACCAAACACGTTTGCAAAAATGATCCTAATCTAACCGACTATCTGTTCGTCAACCGGAACGAATTCGTTAGTTCGAATCGTTAATCTCCGACATTTTTAGGATTGCAATTAATCATCCTTTATTTGAAATAATAACAAGGATAACAAACAATGACGAAAGGGTTGTTTGATCGACCTACACGTGACTTTTCCAGGTCAAAAGCGGTCGAAGGACAACGACGGAGGAACGATCTCCTGATTTAGATCCCGCTTAATCGCGAGAGAGCGATTACGCCACAATTTCTCGCGCAATTCCGACTGCGGTTGTTACATGCGATCTTCTCGTGCTCGATGCTAACGTTATCGCGATCGCACGCGACTGCGAAAATTAAGAGACAGATTTGACAACGGAAGTAGACGAAGACATTTTATCATCTGGCCCACACACCTCCCAACAAACCCGTCCGTATCTGTTCGTTCCTTCTACTGTTTTTTTTTCGCTGTCTTCTATGTATAGACGTATCTTTCGAGGACTCTTAGTGTAGCGTTTTTGTGTGGGGCAGCAAAAACAGCAGCAGGGTTGATAGCCGGGTTTCGTGCAGCACAGCTTGTCAGCAGGGTGGTGTACGTGTCATTCGTAAGAGATATCTTTTCTCAACTACTCTTATTTACAAAAACGTGAACACGTTCCATTTCCATTATTTTTCCTTCATTTCAATTCAGTTGAGTCGAAAAATGTCATGATCGGCAAAGCATGTATGATTTACACATAATTCATATATGAATATCATATAAATATTTATAAATTACACATTACACGTTATAATGAGACCTCTCATAAATTATGTAATTTCATATAATCATTTTAATTATCTAGTTCAATTGTTTAATTTAAAATACTACAATGTATTAATGGTCCACATGTTAACATATCAAGCGAAATATTAATTTACCAATAATGCAAAAAATAAGTCTTTAATAGTATCTTTTGATATAGGAAGGAAATGGAGCGTGTACATAGCTGCAAAAGTATTTGTAATTATTATGACCTAAGTACCGAACAGGTGATTGGTGTATTGCAACTAGTTCTTTGCACCTGGATAGCTGCGATAGGCTGCTAGAAAGAGAGAAATAGAACAGTGGTGTTTTGGTGATGTTAACAAGAATTTTGCCTCGTGTACTACTCACTACACACTACAGAAACGGCTGAACATCATACAGGAGATGTAAAATATGGACGAACACAAAAGCGACAAACATGGGACGAGACTTATACGATCGTTGGGAGAAATCAATAATAAGAAAAAAGTAATTGCACTGTAAGATCGAGAAACAATCAGGAAAATTCAGAGGAAAGGGAAAAGATGGGAGTAAATATCTCTATGGTAGTTATGTAGGAGATGATGTCACGCTCCATCTTTCATGTTTTTTTCGTATTTTCAGAAAAATGAAATATGAATTGAATAAACAAATGTGCAAGAAAATAATGGATTATATATAAATTTATTTTATATATAATAATGGATAAATTTATATATAATCCATTATTATGGATTGCATGTATATAAAAAGAATGTTTCATATAATATTACATGTATGATTATCTCGGTACTGTGATGACTTTTTTTAGTTGAATTTAATCAATAACAATAAATGTGAGAAATTTGATTTTCAAAACAAATGTTATTAAATGACAGAGGTTTATCGCACTCCGAACACAACTATCATGTAATTCTAGCACTGCGCAACAATTGGCCAATACTATTGTTTCAGCTTAATCTGTCTTCGCGATAATATCGTGTAAAAATATCCGTGATATAGATCGGTATTATATAAAACTCGATATATGTTCAATAACGTGTAAAGCACGTAAAGGGACTATTGCTATCGAGAGAGAAAACCGAGGGTGTACTCGACGTAGATTGGCGAAAAGCAGCGCAGCAACGAAAAGCTTCTTTTGAGGAAACTGAAAGGAAGAGAGTGGTGATAAACATGAAAGAAAAAAAGAGAGATTCTGAGACAGGGTAAGAGAAAAGAAGAATAAAGGAGGATATGAGGATAAAGGAGGAACGATAGGAAGAAAACAGGGGTTAAGGTGTAGGAGAAAGAAGAAACAATGTGCGGTCGAGGGGAACATGCGTGCACTTCGAGTCTTTTGTTCTCCACAGGCGACATCTTCGACCTGTATAAAAAAACTTTCCGAGAGTATCACGAGAAGCGTATCGATATTCTCCTTTATCCGTTCGATTTCTCAAAACTTTTGAATTTTCAGGCGTATTTCTTGATAGAAAAAAGTACAGTGGGGGACTGTGATATATTATCACGATACTTAAGTGATATACGGGAGATAGAAAGAAAGTGGAGATCAACGATGTAAGAGCTAAAGCGATCAAGAAATTACGAATGAAAAAGAAAAAGAAAAAGAAAAATAGAGCAATTTCTTCCCAAGCTTGTTAGGCGGAAGCATATTCTCCTTTTTTTTTAGCATTTATAGTTTCCAATTATTTCTTAAAGTGTAGAATGCTTGTGGCTGTGATCACTCACGACGTTTTCGTTTTCTTGACGTATTAAATATATAAATTTAATATATATATATATATATATATATATATATATATATAATATAAATTATAATGTAATATCCTATAAAATTTAAGCAGTCGCCAATAATGAAATATATATGCAAATAAGAATTACAAAGGAATGAATTAACTTAAATTATTAAATATGTTTTATACGACTATATTATGCTGTATAAAACATATTTAATAATTTAAGTTAACTCATTCCTTTCCGATAAGTAATAATACTAATAATAATGTAGCTTTAGGTATAATTGAATTATTGTGTAACGCTACATTTATATCACGTTCCACAGAATAATATTTAATTAATATCGTTTCAAATGAGACAATAAGATATAATCCATTACGCCACAAAATATCCACACTTTACGAGGTAGAGATTTGATAACTCTTCTTAATGAGAGAGATGCATTGCAACAACAGTGAAACCGCGATACACGTCTCCGTCATTTTCTTTTCACGACAAGCGACATCAACACCACTGTACTTTATTATCGCAGCCCAACAGTAAAAAGGATAGAGCATCGGGCGCTACTTTACCCTTTTTGACAGCGACCAATTTTCAGCGGAGAGATAATTAAAAAAAAATATTTAAAAAAAAACGACACACTTGCATGAAGCACACGCCACATGGAACGATTGCGAGGTCGAGGCTGGAAGAGGCAGAAAGGCAGAAAAAGAAGAAAGTAGAAAGGAAAAAAGATTTTTAGTGCTCTCGGTTGACCCATTAACACATGAATCTTTGTAATGCTTAATTTTAACAGAGCTATACCGAGTAAAAAACTTATAAAAACGGTTTTTTCATACATACTATTGTATATTTTCATTTTTTCCGCGTCAACGTATAATGTGTGATCTCTAAATATTTCCCCGTCAACATTTTCGTAAAATAAATTCTGTCACAAAAAACTAGCAGCTTTCATAAAACCATTTATATTCATACTAATATTTTGTTTAACGGGACAATCGCTGACACAAAATACGGTGTCGGTGTTTTGACGCCAGAAACCATGCAACGTCATGAAATATATTCCTGGATCATATTAAATTGATATCTTACTTTCATTCGTTATGCTATATTCCATTTGTATAATTTGTAAAATAAAGTTCTGTCGCAACTCACCGACAATTGAGATGGAGACATAAAAAACAGAATGGACAGCTTGGATGTGTGAATGAAGAAAAACCAAGAAGGAAATCCCCTATATTGTCTAAAGATCGGGGAGGATCTGGCGAAAGAGTGTGGACTTTCGTTACCACGTAAGAGGGCAATGCTGGATACTCAAACTAGTTATCAAATTAGGAGAAATAATTGAATAGGACGGAACAAAAGCGCAAACAAAAAGAGGGGAGAAATAAACAAGAATTGAGAATAACAAAAAATAAATAGTCGTGAGAGTTAATGTATCAAGAAAAAGTGAGAAATGAAAGTAGTAAAGAAAAGAAAAAATGAAAGGGGTAGAAAGAAAGAGAAAAAGAGAGAGAGAGAGAGACAGAGAGAGAGAGAATGCATTACCGCAATGCTAGCCCGAGATTGTGCGGCCTTAATGTGGGCTTGAAGGTGCAGAGGGGGGTGGAAATAGCGGCAGGGGTCCCGATTGCATCGGCCCTTGACAGCGTCCATGCAGACCGTCACAGAGCCGTCCTCGTTCGCCTGCACCGTCTCGAGGGGGTGCGCAAACCGGCACTCCGTCTCGCCGCGTTTGCACGCCCCGCGTTGAAACTCGCGACATACCTACAGCAAGAGCGAACACGCATGGCATGGCACTCTATCTATGTGGGCAAAGGGGGGTTGGGGGCTGGCTGGCTTGGCAGGGTCGGGGGCACAAAAGTCAGAGAGAGAAAGAGACAGACAGAGAAAAAGAGAGAGAGAGAGAGGGAAAGACAGGTTGTACAGTTTGAAGGGACAGCTCAAGACAATGGGTGAGGCGATTGTTCAAACGGTCGCTGGTTCTCCTCCGATTACGATCGTATGTCATACTGTTCGGTGGTAGGAGATAGATGGATAAGACAGATGGATGTATACAGAGGGAGGAAAAATAATCTGTTAGTGATGTTGCTTCTTAGCGATGAAAGACCGATGACACCATGATGATATCGTGATATCACAAATGCCTCATCTCATTGATCTGTGTTAGACGCGCACGTGTAACATTGAATTATATTAGACAAACTTCATGGAGCGATTTTTTAAAGAACTTTACTATTTTATAATGTATTCCTATATTAATAATAAAACTTTAATTTTTTATATTATTTATATGGATAAAGAAAAACGAGTTTTTGTTTAGATTGAAACACGGGCATTCGCTTCTCAAAATACAATATAACTGGGTGTACCCAAAAGTCAGATGTCCGTAGTACGTATTTAATAATTTGTAAAGTTATGTTCAAGAAAATAGGTGCATTAAATTATAATAATTCGGAAGCAACAAAATATACTGTTATAAAGCTATCGCCAGTCTTGTGACCGACGTGAACTTTTTTATCGATACGATGCACTTGATGGAAAAACTTTGCAAAAAGTCGTATGAAAGGAATTCCGGACTGACTCGAACAGGAGTAGCCGATATTGAATAGGAAGTAGAGATTTTTGTGAACAGCAGATACACTGAGGAACATTGGCGCGTCAGTAGGATTTTTCTACTTTGGCGAGGACGAGCATTGGCCGTGGATACACGTTGTGAAACATGCGAACACGCAAAAAGTCAATTAATGACTAGCTGGTAAAGTAAACAACTTCAAAGCCTCACTGCATCGTAATTTTACGGCGCCCTTAAAAACCGCGTCTCCGTAAAAAAAAAATCCTCTTGTCGCGGATTAACTTTACTAGCGTGAGGCATTAATTTATTAAACAAACAAGATCCTTTATGTCGCCGTGCGCATTCTTATTCAGCGCGTAAACTTGTACATAAATTAGTTCAGCAGTTTACTTTAGAAGCAATTTAAATAAAATTCCGAGAATGTTTGCTAAGATGGATAAATTTACATATATTGCTCATACCAAGTAGAGTTCTAAAAACTGATTTACACGCTAAAAATAAAATTAATGATTCTTGAGAAAGAATATTATTTACGGCTGTTGCTAGGTTGTAAATTCAATTTTCGCGATGCGCGTTAAAATTAATAGACACAAGATAAAAGTATGAAAATCTTGATAACGTGTATCCACCAGTTGACACCTGGCTGCATAAAACTACTGGCTAGGCTTTTAGTGTGTTTGGCAGCCACAGAGCTCGTGCCGAACCTGGCGATGTACAGGCGGGACTACGTCCTTCTTTTTACACAAGATAGATGTATACTGTGAGGCAATAAAATATGCAAAGAGGAGAAAAAAAGGTAGGGTGGGTAAAGAGAGAGAGAAAGAGAGAAAGTTGAAAGAAATGAGAGTGAGAGTAATGTGTAGCTAGCATTGGATCGAGTGAATGCGAAAGAGCGTTTCGTTTGTGGACTTCGGGTCTGTTTCGGGGGAGGCGTTAAAAAGAGCCAACCTGACATTCCTTCCTATCGGTAAATCTTTCTTTTTTTCTGGCCGTTGGTACGCTACACATCCTAGGATGATTTCTTGACACTTGTAATTAGCTTAGAATTTTTTAATTCGGTCTCTATCGCGTTTTCATCGATTTTCTCTGTCGTGTACTCTTTGTTTCAATGGAAAAGATACCTTCAGCGAAAAATCGTTTACGCTACAGATACACACACACGCGCGCGCGCGCACGCACGCACGCACGCATGCACGCACCCACGCACACGCACGTGGTATCCGATACGTAACGCTCGTAAGAATCATACCTACATGTGAACGCGAGTACTTTTTGCCGGGAATGGATGATGGGTCCGCGACGCGGCCGGCCGACTCGTATTACCGGGCTAATTTTAGCGTCAGCGAGAGACTCGTGCTTACCAACGCCCAGAAAAGGGAGAAATTAGATCACTCTACTCTACTAATGGAGCTAAAATACCGTGTTCAAATCTGTCAAAGAGGCGTAGCACGCCGTTACTCGGTGCACCCTCGCCCCGCCCAATAAGGTCGAAGGACACTGGGTCTGGATGGCAGTCAGGAGGACAAGGAGTAATAATAAATGCCTCCACGAGCATCCTCCGGTGTATTATCAATCGGGTTAAATACACGCGTATGTTAAAGGAAACTCTGCACATGCATCACGTACCATTCCCTGTGCATTTTCGCCGCGCCTCCGTCGAGAGAAGTAGGAAGTCGAATAAGACCTCGAGTGGCGGTAGATTCTTCTTAAAAATTTAGACAATTATGAAGACTATCAGGGGAAAAAAATTATACAAATATCAAAAAATTTCGTTGCAAAGTGAGATCGATAAAAAAAAAAAAAATGTTCGCCGATGCGATCGACTGATCGCACATCTCCGGATATTTCATTGCAGTTTCGGGACGAAAATCTACTTCTCTCAGAATACGAGACTCAGAGCGTTTCTAGAGTACCATGCACATTATGACTTTGAAATCTACATGTTGAAGCACTATTTATCAATGAGTATAGAGCACACTATCCATTTCCTGATCGAATTCTTCTTCTTTTTTTTGTCACGGGAATAAATCTACTCCCATGTGCAGGCATCGCGCTCGTACATGGGACATTTGCGTTCAATGGCAGCGGAATAATAAGCATAATAGCGCATTGCGAGCGTCACTTTCGTGCCACGGAGTGCCGCTCGCTAACGTTTGCTTTACTTTCGCGCCCGCCTTGTTCGAGCGAGTGTTAATTCGAGTGCACGCATCCGGGCGCTCGAGTGTGAACCGCGGGTTAAAGTGCGCGCTTTCGGCAAGCTGGAAAGCTCGTTAGGAAACACACACGTATACAGACAGTAAACGGTTAACGAGAGAGAAAGAGAGACACGCACACGCACACACATACACACACACACAGACGCTCTGCATACATTGCACGACACATGAGCTGCGTGTAGAGACATAAGACACAGTGGTTGTGTATAGCAGCTACAGAGAAGAGAATGTATGTAAATACATGTACGTGGGTGCGTGTGTACGTGTGTGTGTGTGCCGTGTCGCCGTATCGCGAATTGTAGCGAGACAGATAGCGTGGTTGACACCGCGACTAAAGTGAGAGACAGGTGCGACGAATGGTCCTTTTGAGTCCTTAATTAACGGTTGGCAAGTGGCACGCACCGCGCGAGAGAATCAATTTCAAGTAATGCATAAATTTTCGCCTGAAGGAAAATTACAAACGCGATATGCCCTTGCTCGAACGAGAGCGATATTTCAAAGCGAGTGAAATTTGGGGTTGTGCGTCGGGAAAGAGATTATTATTGCTTAATTAGTACTCCATCGTAAAACGCACTCGTAAATGTATCCCTCAATGCAATAGCAAAATATTTCAGGATTTCTAATTAATTGGTCCGTTAATGTATATAGACAGTAGTTAATGAGCCTCTGAGCTGAGTTTAAATACTGTAAAAATTTCCTCCGCTTGTATTACTATCCCATAAATTAAAATTGCTCTAAAACTTCGATTTTCTAACTTGCTACATTATGTTACCGCTACTCTCCTTGAAATTCTGTAATCAACTCTCGACAGAAAGAGAGAGAGAGACTGACTGACCGATCGGCCATTAACTGGGCATTATGTCAAAATGTCTTTCAAACGAACCATCGCGCAAATTTATTCGATTTGTCGCTGCAAAAATCACGTTTCTCGTATGTACACGTATGCATAAATAATAACCGACAGAAATATGCATATCTGCAATGCACCAGTTACTACGCTATTCTATACGTATAACCCGCGCTTCGTATATCCCACTTTTGTTTACAAATTCGTACCTTACCGAAGATTTTCTATCAGAAATTTTTCTAAACCGCGTGAAGAAAAGCAGTGTAAAAAGCAGCATTAACAAAACGAGTAGCGACGACAGCGTCGCGTGCATCGTTCCTTACAAGAAATTCAATATGAAGAATCGCTTTGTTAGCAGCCATAAAAGACGTAAAAAGAAACTTACTGTATTACACAAGCATACACGTGATAATACTACAGCGGTTGCAGAAAAAAATCACGAAAAGAAAGAGAACTTAAAGTCATGAGGAACTGTCTTGTGTTTCGATGTGCGTATAACATGTGTGTGTTGGTTGTGTGTCCGTTTTAAGTATATGCGGGTATTGTACACGTGTTCACACATGAAATATACTGTCTGCTGTATACAAATATATGTTATATGTAAATATATATATATTTATGCCAATAATGCGCCAATAAATATCAAAAATTCGCATGCGATCGCATAATGTAAAGCACCTCCTCCTAGCTGTAAAAGTAAACACTTAAATCGCTGCTCATGTATACGACAATTAATAGAATTAGTAAATAAGTGTGTTTGCGATTGCGAAAGAATAGAAATCATAAGGTACTCTGGCGCTGAAAAATGAGAGACACATGTATATATATGTATATATGTGGGCATATATCGCGCACTTGTAAACTCATACGTACAGAAATGTATGTATATATATACACATACATGTACATATATACATATACATATATATATAGTCACAAAAAATTATATACTGCCGAGATATACGAGATAAGGTGAACTGTACGAAAAGCTGTAAAGAGCGCATTAGCTTTGTGCAATTACGCCGGGCTGGCCGTACACGCCGATTGCGCGGTCGGACATACGAACACGGCGACGAGAAGGGCTTTCTCGCGTTTATACAAAACAAGAGTCAAACCAGCAAACGAAGTTAAGACCGCTAGAGACATGTGTTTCTCTCCTTTTGCGCGAACAAAGCCGGCGTTCGCGCGCCAACAAGCACATCGGCGTGACGGGATCGGCTGGCCAACGAAAATAAATGTATGCGTGTGTTAACTACTAACAACGGAAACGCAAATCGTTGAGACGCAAGAGAAAACAAAAGAATGGGGGCAGGGAGAAAAGTCGCGCTGATTGGCGGTAAGAAAGGAAATAGAACAGAGGGACCACTAGTTAAGTGCCGGCCTGTGAAAAAGAAACGATATGATATGTATACACAAAACACAGCTGCTTTTCCATTTGTCGGTATATGAGTATGCCAGTGAGCATATGGAGCAAGAGTTCGTTAACATTGAATAAAAAAACAATTAAAATTAATACATCACTACTCTTCATTCTACTAAAGTTCATTCGCTACTACATATCGTGAATTATGTTACCGTACTGCTTTCTACGCTTCCCTGATTGGTCAAGCTTTTCGCGGCGTAAAAGCAGACGCGATTATCTTTCAGATATGCGAAACAAATAAAAAAAATATCATTAAAAAAAGTCAATGCGGTGAAATTTCGAGGGAAAAATAATATTTAAAAAAATGTGTTCAACGTTGTGTGTGCGATTGTTCATTAAGAGTAACTTTGGCCAATCAAGGTTAAAAATATATATTAATGTACTAAACAGCGAAAATCCAAACGTATTTATATCGATATTAATAACATTATATGTAAACAGGCAGCAAGCAATTAATTAAAGAGCATTAATATACATATCGTCCGGGGAAGATATAGATCTTGCGATCTTTTTGTTCTCGCAGGTGCAAGGGTCAAGAAAGTGAGGAGACGTTGAGATGTCTAGACGGGATGAAATCTCGGAAAGAAAGATGGGCGAACTTCAATGTCATCGTCGATATGGATAGGAATCAGCGATGGACACAACGGAATATTCTCGCGAGAGGCGTTTTAACGCAGATTACTTGACTGATAGCCGATTATTAGCACAGTTCCGATCGAATATCTTATTTCTGAACGCAAGAAACTATTTCTCATTTGCAAGCGGAGTGCACTACAAAAGAAAGTTTGTATTCTCAAACAGAAAATGAAAGGTCAAAGAGTGATATACAAATCTTGGCATACTTCGCGCAAATTCGTTCAACCAAAAGAGCAAAGACAACAAAAAAAAAGAATGAGTAAAGAAAATACAAGAAGACTAAGGTAAGACATACAAAGCACACAACTTTCTTGGTCATTAAGTGAACTTGTAAGAATCAATAAACAGTCTGTGCATCGTTTCCAGTTTCAATTATATTTCTTTTATTTGAATTCATCATCAATAAATTTCACGTGACCCGAACTCAGTGCAAGTCATCGTAGTACATCACAAATAGGTATTGTTATGATTACTAATTATCATCGTTATTGTATGTTACCAAATATTATAATAAGTGTTACCGTAAGACCAATCGTAATTAGTTAATAAATCGATCGTATATTTCCGACTTCTATCTGCAATATTTAATTAAACGACATTACATTGTGTATATTCTTACTCTTTTTTCGTAAACGTTTTCTTTACTTAATCGTAAATACGTGAAATCGATCATATATTATCTCGGATGGGGGATAGAGAGGGTGCTATCGTTCTCACTATAGTGGTGAAAGATGAAAGACAAGGAAGGAGAGGGTGGATTGGTGTATAGAGATACGTATATATAATTATGAAACTGATAAAAAGAGAATCTCGAGATTCGCATATTGCTAATTCGCGCCGAAATAATATCGTGTATTTCGCCCAGGCTGGAAATTCTGTTGCGAGCGCAAAATTAGTTTTCGCCTGATTTAAGAACGGTCGAGCTTGCGATATCGATCGCCTATATGTTTCGAAAAAGGAGAACACTGTATTGTATTGTATTGTATTATATAGTGTCTTTTTCAGATGCAATACAAAAGAATCGCGATCGAATCAGTTGCGGTGAATTCAAATGAGGGTAGCGAGTTACACTTCCCTTCGGTTTTTTATGCTCTACTGCTTTCTGCGCGATACAAAATACAATTAATTAATTAATTAATTAATTTGTTAACCTACCTACTATGTACACATATATCACTATGTGCGTATGCATGGATGGACCGGCGCGTGTAAGCGTCTGTATATGATTCTGCATACGTACATATATTTAGGTTTCCGAACGCTACAAAGCGTTCTGCATTGCAAAAAGTCACATTTTGCTCACGTTACTCAAGTGCGAATAACAGATCGTAAGGGAGCTTCCGTTCATTGATTCTCCTGATTAACATAATACCAATAATCGCATGATGATAATTATTATTATTGGCATAATAATCACATACACAGACACGGCATACAAACACATAAATAATCAAATCAAGCCGAGTTGAATCGACACGATTATACATAGAGATATCTTCGATTTTCCTTTCCTGTATTCTCTTCTCTAAACAACTGCGTATTCTTTAAATTTCAATGTGCCACGATTGCCATCCTTCGTTGTCTTCGACTATACGAGTGTTAACAATAGAATGGCTAAATCTATCATGTTATCAAGTATGTTTTTACGACGTGTCACGATTATCTGTATTACATTCTTTTTTAAATCATTTTTCGTTATCAGTAGAATCAGTAGATACATCCTTTTAACATATCATTAAAAAAAATTGTTCTTTTTTTTATTGACACAAATTATGAAAAAGCATAATATTTCAAAAAACAGTCCTTACCCCTTTCTCATGTGTAAAACTAATATTACTAAACTCAGAGTTCAGTTCGTTCTAATGGTGTGACCTTGTCTTCAAATTATCTCTAAATATTGAGAAAGATATTTAAATATTTCTTTTCTTATATGTTCCTTATATAGCGTTCAATAATTTTTGATAATATAGTTTATGTAAGTTTTCGAAATTACTTTATAAGTTTTTAATTCGTTGCTATTTGGTTATATCTTGATGGGGCATCAAGATTATCGAATCGTGATGGAGCTCCACCATCTCCCCAAACACGTTTAGCTTTTATCGGAATGTAAAATATAAATTTACTTTATTTTTTCATTCAAACATTCTCCCGATATGCCGTTGCGTGACCATGTTGGGAACGAATGGATTAAATCCGCCTTCTACGACAAGTAGTTCATTATTTGCGAGGTGAATTCGCCAAGAAGCACCTCGTAAATGAATCAACGCGAGTTTTTGCGCCGACATACCGCTACTATCACGATTTTATTCATTCTCCCCCGTCTTGAAGAGAGCTCGTACAAGAAAACTGCCCCGTGAAAACTGACTCGCAAAACTTGTTAATTTCACGAGTGCCGCCAGGCGAAAAGGGAAAAGAGGCGATGACAGCTCCGGGGAAATCTGCGAACTCGCGCATTAGAAAACTCCAGCATGCGGACGCGGAAGTTTCTCAGAGCGATCTTGTTATTGTTTCTGAAACGTTTCTCGCGCTCTCCAAATGGAGGTCTGCGTTCCAACCGAAGGCCGAGGCGATATTGCACGATCGTATCTCGGATTTCTACCGAGTGCGCTTTGCAAGGATCGTAGTCTAATTCCGGAAAGCTTCGTCCGTTCTTCCTCAAGTACTTACAAAAGTACGATATTAATATTATTCTACGCCAACCTACATTTATTCCTAAATATTTTTGTAATATATGTATCTAGAGGAAATAATTAATTTAAGAATCGGGCGTATTTGATAGAAGTGACGATTTCGGTGTTATTGAAGAAGAAGAGAAATAATCTCCTACGAAATAATTGCCTTACAGGATCGTCCTTGTAATGCAACGGTGTAAATCGACAGAAAATAAGACACGACACATGTATCGCTCATTTGTATTGTTCGACGATCCGAAAAAAACGAACAATAATAACCCACGCGACAAAAATAGCTTTAATAATCATTCGATGTCCGTCCCTATCATTAATATAACGACAAATCATTCTGATTTATTTTATAATTAATAATCGTAATTGTAATCAAATCTACATAAAATATATATATATATAACAAATATAACATAGTTTACAAAGAAATACTAACATTTAATGGAACTTTTCATAAAATTTAACATATTGATAAGGAGTATAAATTTTGATAACTAATTAACACTAATAATTTTAGATCTAACAAACATATTAACTGCAAAATTGTGAGCTGACCAACTATACACAAACGTTTTGTAATAAAGAGATATTAGGTCAAAGATGTCTCTCACAAAATTTCAATATAATCATCATGTGAAACAATTTATCAATTTAAAAGTATAAATGCCATAAGTCATATAAATCGAGATACTTAAGTTAAAAGATGTAGATCGCGGCAATTCAAATTTTGCACAATTTTGTCAATTTGCAAATCCGTCTACTTCTATCAATTAGCCGTATATTCTTACCTATATAAGTTAACTGTAATTATTCATCACGTTTCATCGTTGCCATTATAGTTACCTGACTTAGGACTTTACATACTCTCTTGATGCTTTTAGACCTTTGTGTCGCTTACGAAGGAATCCATTGTATCTCTATGTGCGATATCTTAAATTAGATTTACTTTGTCACTTTACTAGTAGTAGATACCGATATATTACTGCTCATCATTTCATCATTTCACATCTCCGTTTCGCACTACAAAATATATGCACAAAATCTCTTTGTCGTTCTCGCAATTCAATTTATTTTCTCTCGCTGTTCGTCGTTTTCAGCATTAAGCTTGCTCCGTTTTTCACAGCATTCACTGCACGATTTCTATATTTATCTATTGCAAATTATTCACCAAAATATCAATTACACGGAATTAATCGCCATCAGTCGCTGTTACGATTGATTTTGGTTTGATGTACCTCGCGAAATTGTCCTTGAAATCGTATCGTTCACTAATCACCGACTACAGTTGCTAATCTCGAGGCTACCGTTAAAATACATATCTCTCTTCGTGATCGAACACGTGACATTAATTGAGTGAGCGTATAGAAATATATAGCGCTTTATAATCCTAACTAGACACTCTCGAAGTTTCTCTCGTTATAGCCCTCAGTTATATAGAGTTTATCATGCGTTCTCAAAATAAATGTCCGATTTCCAGCCCAGGATCCATCGCTATCGATCGCTATGTATGTTGCGCGACGAACGTAAGCCATCCGGCTCGCGTAATCAGATCGCCTTATGGATCCGCATGGCGTAAATTACTGTAATTAGCAACGCGCGTCTGTATAACCTGTCTGCGAAATCAGGATATTCTCCGTGCCCGTTGCAATTTCATCCGTTGTCATCGTTACGCTCTAATCACCATGGGCGTTCCGTTACGCTCTGGCTGATTAATTCATCCAACGCTCAAAAAAAATAATAATAAAAAATAGGGGGGAAAGAAAGGCCCAAAGGGGGAAATGAAAGGTCGAAAAGAAATAATGCGTCGATCTATCCCGTCTCGGACATTCGAATCGTCGACACTCGGTGTCGAATCGAGTGTCTGAAAGTCTATTACGTCGGAGCCTCTTTAGTAATACGCGTGAACGTAAATGAGGTTGTGAATGGGATGATGATGGGCATGGGGGTTGTGCAGGGGGGTGCACAGGGACGTCGTTGTAATGGTAGTAGGGGATGGTGGATGATTGACAGATTGCATCGTGGATACGGGCGACACCTGATTGGGGGGACCGGCCGGCACTTGGTACACGGTACTGGGCGCGGCCATCGGGCACCTTGAGGCCCCGGCTGCGCCGTGTTGGGCCCCATGCTGTTGTTGTTGTTGTTGTGTTATTGTTGTTGTTGTTGTTGTTGAATGTAGTTTGGTGGTAGACATACCTCGAGGCGGTCGGTACGTGGCATCTTCTGCGGCATCGCCACTGTCTGCGGCACCACGCCGAGCGGACTGCCGACGCCCGTTGGGTCCGCCGGGCCCATTATCGCCGGCATTATCGGGCTAGGCGCGAAGTACGGGCTGTACGTATTGCCAACCTGCGGCATACCGGTCAGGTACGGATTCGTCGCCTGCGAAAACACACCCGGAAGATATCCAGGTAACACGGATTAGAACACACCTGGCCCCACCTTCGCTTCACGCGTATTTTCGATTGTGCACGTCGCGACACGCGCGATTTCGAGACCATTGAAACGCGTGCTTTATACCTGAATATACGTGTACGGAGTATTAATGTTATAGATATAGTGGCAGATAAAACGGAAAACATATCATTTCTCTTCATAAAGCGTGTTGATTTAATTGAAAATTTCTCTTTCGAGTACACACACAACCACATTTAAAAATTATTTACAATAAGAATCGATAATGCAAAGAAACAGATGCAAAGATACCAATTTCAAATATACATCGCACAAAGCGCCTTGATTCAACCAATTCCTAAAAAAGTCATATAAATGTTACAAAATATTATAAACATATCAAAAAAGATTAAGAAATCTAATTAAAAGCTTTGTGAAGTTGGCACCCCAAAATGTAAATTTTTACAAAATTGATATGGCATTTGATTGGTCGCAATTTGTCTACGTTTGTCCGAATTTGTAAGAATCATTTCCATTTTGCAAAAAAAATTAAAAATAAAAAATAAAAAAAAAATGCGACAAATTTTAGCATTAGCATCCCTAAGTATGGGTTTTAAATTAAATATGGGTTATAAATTAAATATTTCCGATTAACCATCATTTGTCCACATTTATCCACAGAATTAATAAACAACTACATTTGACAACAAATATATCGAGATTTACTCTATCTTTAATAATATATGTATGTTACATGTTGATGAATATACATATATTCCACAATTTCGATAATAATTACGATTGACTGTATGCATGCAAATTTTGATAGTAAATAATTTAAAAATGTGTAACTGTATCCAAAAAAAGTTCTCTACCAATCAATTCGTTTTAGACTAACTTCTCGAACAGTTTAACTTCTCCAACAAGAATTAATGTTTTCCAGTTTGTGCCACCAATTACCAAATACTCTGCAAATTTGCAATCTACCATTTCTGAATTTCCGTGTAATTTCTGCTTCAAGATGCATTAAGGCTTTGCCAGCAACGCTCTCCGGTGTTTATCAATCTTAAGACGCGCAATATACATCGTTACCTTGATTTACGAGTCATCGACTCGCTTCAATTTCAGATAAATAAACAACATCGTTAATATCTGGTGTAATAATACGTGTAATGAAAATTATAAATTATATATATATAATGTTAAGGGAAATTATATATTAATATCGAGAAGAAATTGATACACAGTGATCCTAATATTTATACGCAAAATTCGGAAGCTTGAAACAAATAAACGCAAGCAATTTATATATCAATATGTAATAAAATAGTAATTAAATTCAAGTCAATTAATCATAGATAACACAACAAGAAAATACATAAGATATATAAATCACACACATTTTATCTCGATTCACATTAAACAATTTCAATAAATAAAATTATTAAAATTAGAAAATGAAATTAATTTTACTTTTTTATATAAAATAAACAAATCGAGTTTTTAAAATATTTTTAAAATATTATTGTAGTATAATTTAAGATAATATCAAATTAAAATCCTTACAAATTAAAGTGTAACAATGAATTTAGTGCAAAATTATTATCAAATTATATATTTAAAATTATATTTCAGTCGCAATTGTCATTTATATCTTAAAATTATTATTTCAATATCAAAACTCGATAAATAAATTCAATGTAAGCAAGTTTTTGAAGAAAGAAATTTTTAGAAAAGTTTTCACAATTGATAATATACAAAAAGGGTATACAAAAGGTTAACTCGAAATAGTAAAACTTGAAAAACGTGCCAATGACGAGAATTTATACAGAAAAGGCGTCTCGTTTACGATCTCGCAAAGCCTTAATCATCCTTTTTCTCTTTTCTCGTTTACCCTCCCCTTCACTTTTAACGACAAGCGTACGTTCCCACACGAAGCGTTTGGTTTTGCAGCGAGAGCTGGCTCCCAGAAGCGAAGGCAGGTAATTTCAAGCGCATCCGAACGAGAATACTCGTTCCTTCTTCTCAAAAGCCTCTGGTACCCTGGGAGCTTTCGTCGTTGTAAAAAAGCTTTCGGGAAAACGCGGCCAGGTAATTATTGGAAAATATTAGCTGAACAATATTTACGATCAAATATGACCATTTTTCAAAATAATTATAGGAAACAAAGATGTCATTATTGATAATAAATTAAAATATTGCAAGATTAATATTTCCAATTCTGAGATTACCACGCCTCGCATCCTTTTCGTCGACTTTTGGTCTCTTTGACTCTCATTCTTATTATATTTAACAAATCTAACAAGTTTTATATTTAAATATTTGCTATTATAATGTTAAACGAAAAATATGAAGTATTTCCAAGAGAAAGAAGAAACATTTCGTCGTTTTCAGAGCCAAAGAACGCGCAAATTTTATTTAGCCGCAATACTTCATGCTCTTTTCTTCTACAGGAAAAATTTTACGAAAACATATATAAACAAATTTTCTTTCCTCAATAAACAAACAAAATATTTTGTAAAGCATGCAAACAAGTTATTGATTTACTATACGGCGCGCTCTTAAAATAAAAATTTAAGCTTTCGTACGAACGCTTACTAATTACAGGCGCATCGTTCGAGTGACTACAGTGGACGTATAAACTTATAAAAAGTTCAATTCATTTCGCACAAAAATATTGCAAACTGAAATGAAGTACAAACAAGTCTTTTCCAATTACGAATTCATAAGTGACAAGCATCTTTACATCCACTATTAGCCAGCGTGACGTTAAATTAACTAAAAATTAGTGGAAGCCAACCAAAACCAGGAGTTACCATAAAGGCGTGAGTAGCGAGAAGTTGCTGCTGGATTTGCTGTTGAAGGTGATGGTGTGGTGCCGGAGGTGCTGGTGCCTCCTGTTCACCAATGACGTAATTGGAGAACACACCAACAATCAACCACAACCACGTGAGCCACAGCGGCAAACATAGGGGACAGACAGGCAGTCATAGTATAGGGTTCGATGTCAGCAACGAATATGAATGTATGTCATGAGTAAAAACAAAAACAAAGAGGGCAAACGTTAATCACGAGAGAGTTTATTTTTCCTTTAATTAAAAACAAAGTAACGATGATCACGCACTTATGTGCGATCGCCTCATTCGAGCACGCGGGAACAGGGGGGGTTCAGAAAAAACGCGAGAAGTCCCTCAGTCGTCGAAGATTCATTCGGGTCGATCGAAATTACTCAAGTGTCAACGGTACACGCAATGTCGCGTGAAATTTTGACAAGTCGATGAAACTTTCCCGCGTCCAAACGCTACTTTGTCGTCCGGCGTGCCGACGTTGTACTTAATAATCCCGTAATTAACGGAGCCTCCCCTGTTGAATGATAAATGAGAACAAGAAATGCTCGCAATGAGAATCTAATATGTCCACACCAAGGACTTTTAACTTGCGTTTCGTGCTCGTCAAAAGTTACTTGGCTTTAGAAGTCATTTATATGAAAGAGTTCTTGAATGAAAAATATATTTAAATATTTCGAATACAGACTTGTAATCCAAATTAATCTGTTACTACTAATAAAATGAATCGAAAAATAATTAAAATTCGTAATTTGAAAATGATAATGAAATTAAAAATCACGAGTGTCATCATAATTTCAAAAGAGGCCGTAATAATATAAAACAATGAGATTAAGAATTACTTATCAGAGAGATTCGATTCTACAAATTGACTGTCTATCGAAATATGTGGATAAGTCAGGTTTTACTCTAGGAAGTAAGGATGACACTGACCAAGAACATGCGACGTGCTGAACTTTAATTCTTAAAAACTTTGTCTCTCGGTGCAATGTCTGCAAGAAGGAACGCAGGTAAATATGGACGGCGAAGTGCTACGGCTTACATGTGACTCGAGTCTTACCGAAAAAAAGCTCGTAAAATATTTGTTAATTTGAGGTAATATATAAGATTGCGTACGCGCAAAGCTACGTAGCTACTACGTTAACAGCATTCTAGCTTCAAGTTTCTTGATACGACACGAAAAGAAAATTTAAACACCACGCCGTCGATAATCTACGCAACGTTACCCCATCAAAAAAACATAATCTAGTGATAACTCTCGACTAAACACAGACAAAATCCAGATATTACGGTCATGGTCAAAAGAAAGTGTGTGAATGTGTGGATAGCAGAAGAAATGGTGCAACGATCGTGTTAATTTGTTGGACATACCACTGCGGGTACCTGCCCGGGCACAAGAGGCTGACCCGGCGTAAGGCCCTGTTGAATCTGCTGCATCAGCGCGTTTTTCAGCGCTAAGTGGTTGCGCCCGTTTATCAAGAGTTGGTCCTTCAGATGCTGCGGAGGGTGAAAATACTTGCAAGGTGGCTTCTCTCGGTTACATCGGCCCTGAAACAACAATGAAGAGTGTTTAACGCTGCTATCGTTATGCAAAAATATGATGCTATCGCAGTAAGTAAATATTAATTACGGTGATCGTACACACGAGAAAGTTCTGCTTAAATTCTGTAAACAGTAGGAAAAATGAAAGCGAGCGTGGAGGTTACTCTATCAAATCCTATAATATATTCAATTCATAAATTTTTGATAAGATTATAATATCTGGTATCGTATCGAAATTAATTTCCAGCGATCATGTAAATTGAAGTATGCAATTATACTTTCTTAATCGATATTGATTTATAGATCAAACCATCGAGTAATTTTGAATATTATATTACTCGCTGTGAATTTCTACCCAGTTTGCTTCCATTGAAACAAAATTATTCCAGTATTATTACAACAATTAATATTAAAAGCTAAATATCAATTATAAATGTATTAATGAAATTGGATGAGGGGTTTCAAAATATAATCCCCGGTATTCAGTATCGTCGCGACATAATGATCGATGAGATACCTGATGGTCGTGCTAATGATACTATATTATAATAACGCAGATACTAATTTAACGACACCATATGATTCATAACACTTTTATATCTGCATACGTGACGAATATCAATGTTATTTTTAATGAAGTTATACACAAGTTTTTATCTACAAAATTATATAAATAACCACGAGAAAAACGCAATCGTGTTTATAAATGAGTTGACTGAAAGTCGTCCACTCTTCATATTCTCGTTTCCTTTACCTTTCTCTCTCTCCCTCCCTCCGCCTCTCCTTCTCATAATTTGGGTGTTGGGACGAACTGTAACGCGGTTTATGAGGTAAGTTGAGGGTGCAAGGCTGGAATACAGAAGTGGCACGAAGGCGGGAAAGTGGAAGGAACACCGTCGAGAATGCCGGATCTCGGAAAGAGACTCGTGGCGGAGAAACGGAAACCCGCGGGAGATGAAGGAAGGAAGGATAGGCGGGACGAAGAGAAGGTCGCGCTTGGTGTCGCGGTGGTACTAATTAGACCTTACAATATTAGTTCAGGTAAGACGTCTACATAGAACCGGGTGGTAGCCACTGCCAGCCGCCTGTGCTTTCTTACGGAAATCCAGTGGCTTTCGGTAATAGCAGCTTGCGAGTATAAACTCCGTCAGAGAGACAGAGGGGTTGCGACAGTTGGGCGGCCAAAGGGGCGCGGACGCGTGTTGGTGGTAGCGTCGGTGGGACGAACGCTCAAATATCGCCTAATTAAGCACATTCGAGAGTTTCGAGGAATAATGTGTAGGTGCCCGTCACGAGAAAGTTTCGACCCATTGAGAGGAAATGCTCCACCCTCTTCATCGTCTTCGCCATCGTCACCGCCGCCGTTCTCCGCGTCGTCGCGCTCCCCGGGAGCCGACCTCTCGTTGACATGGGGCGGTTTAAGCTCGACTAATTGCACGAGACAAGATTCAAGCGTTTGCTCTTGCACAAGCTACATAGCATATACAAAGCTACATAGCGTGTCGACATCTGCATCGGAAACTTTGACGTTGATAACATTTGTTTCCTTTCATGAACTGTTGTATTCGACGCGCTTTTATTTTTAATATAATTAACTAAAAATAAAATAATCCTTTAAGCTAGCCTTAAATATCTTCATTTTTTTGTACAATTTTTTTTGTACTGTTGTACTTGGCATTGAAGACACGTTAGAAATATATTATAATTTAAAAAATCCAAAAAAAAAAGATAAAAAGGATATAAATTGAATGTTTGGAACAAATTGATACACAATATTTTATTTTTTTTTATTTTAAAGTTTGGTATTTTAAAAAGAGAGCCCAAGAAAAAAATAATTTCTTAATATATATGATTTAATTTCATTCTGATATAAATAATAATAATCAGCACTTTCTATAGCAAATATACCAATAAATACCGTAATAATGCACATAAATATGGTTTCCGGGATATTTAAGCTGTACATTTTAGATGGTGCCAACTAGCAAATGCAATATTAAAGTTATACTACTGATAAGAAACAGCATTCTCTATACGAAAAGCTCCCCTCTAATTTTAATGAAACTTTAATGATATTTCGGAAACCTTAAGGATCTTCGAAAATGGATAACTTCATAAATTTCATACACAATGATGTAATATCTTACAAATTTTTTAATGACCAAATTGTTTCAGTTTTATACAAATTTAATGTTATTACACAAATCTGTATTATTCCAAATAAAAAATTAGGATTAGCAATTAATCTCTCTAAAAAATTAGGATTAGCAAACACTAATCACTCTGCGTTTCTCATTATATAATAATAACTTTTATATTAAAATCAATTCACACACACACACACACAAAATTATTTCGGGAAAGATGTCACGTAAAATATTTATTATCGAAATGCAAATATCAAAAACAAAAACTGTTTATTAATTTTAAACATTTACATATAATTATGATATTAAATTACATTAATATTTGAACGTAGTCATATTATCTTTATTTTATATTTTAACATATGCAATAAAATGTTAAGTTTATATATAAATAGATTGAAAAATATTATTACGATAAACATTGCAACATTTATTAAATTTTCTTGACAATAAATACTTCAATATTAAGGGCAAAAAATGCATGATAATGTATGCAATCACAAAGAAAATTTACTAATTATAAAATTAATAAATCCATAATAAACACTAATACCTTAGATAAAACTGTTATAAAACAACTTATAACATTTCAGACAAACAATGCAATTTACGACATTAATATTCGAACGCTGCTCAAAAGTTTACAATGCGTAGAAGATATTGGAGAAAGCATTCCTCTGAAAATATAAACGAGTATGAACCTGATATCCGCACAGTATAAACCTGAGATAATAACTAATATTTGATTTCATGCTTATCCGCTTAGATGAATAGCATAACATAAAGCAGCATACAAAGAAAGCTTTATTTTCACATTGCCGATTCGGAGAGGGTTTTAATCTTATTACGTCTTAAGACGACGCAACAACTTCTGAGTCACGTAGTAACAAAATCCTGCTCGTTTCAAGATTTATCTTATGCAATTTTAGACAAACGTGGCTTAACTATATTCCTCCGATGTTATATATCATTATTTTTCTAATTTAAGATTTGTGTAGTAAAATATTTTTAGATTTTGAATGATTTTCTTGGAACTATTTTATACAGATGAACAAACTGATTATTATCAGCGTTATACGTCACGTTTAATTATTTCATATGTGCAAGAATATTTAAATTAAAACAAAATTATTGTTAAAGTAATTATAAAAAGTGTACTTTTTGTGCACTTTCTAAAGCTTGATACTGAGTCATTGCAGTAATATTTATTCATACAAATTTAGAATGTTTATACCATGTTGTATCGTCCGCGCCTACTTCATATAACTCTAATCAATCTGCAAACACAATTTTTTTTCATATAATGAAAAAAATATGAGAACGTTAGAAGGGGAAAAAAATTCAATCAATACAGAGGCAGTAAATAATCTTCAGCAGTTCGTTTCTTGATAATCGGCGCGAAACGAGCAGGTGTGGTAAAGCCAAAAAATGCTTGCAGTCGACTCGTACGAGCACAACGGGGGGAAACTTTTGTGCCTTCATTGTTTTAGTCTTCCGGCATTACAAAAGAAACGCCGTGGATGGCGGCGGTCGGAGGCTCAAGACCGACTCAATTACAGTCGCTGAGCGACGCGATAATTGGGATCAAGATTGATTGTCTTCCTTCCTTTCGCGCTGACCTCCCACAAATACATGCTATCCGAGACGTACATTTTCTTTCCTCTCGTCTCACATAAATAAACCAGTGCAGAAAAACAAAACGTTATTCATCCAGACAGAATACGAAACCTCTAACTAAAAATTTTTTTGTTCTTTTGTTATTTCAACTTTGGCAAACAAATCTGCATATTTTTGTAATTAAGTACTCTGCAGCAAAATTGAAAGTTAAATCAAGATTCTAGATACATTATGTTGACAAACATCGAAAAAAGATTCTATTCTAAAAATAATTTGAGATAAATCAGTCAAGTTCACTAAGCAATTTGCTTCATAATCACAATTCCATAAAATTCTATGTTTTGATTGACTACAGGAAGAAATGTAGCTCAATAAATTAAGTGGTTAATTAATAGAACGGATTGTTGATACTTGTTCGACATTAGCGTCATCCACTGAAGCCAAACGAAATAAAAAATTTTGTTGGCATCAATATCCGACTCAAAATTACGAAGCTCACATATAAGAAGTGCGATAGTAAACCGCGTGATAATAATTCGTCGTCGCGTGAAAGCACTCGGATCATTTTCCTTATCTAGCTGCGTGGAAAAAACCTCTACGAAGACATTCGCGAAAACGACTCGATGACGGGACGCAGGAGGGTGGTAGTGCTAGGCAAGCTTGCGAGATGGTTGCTCACTTCATGGCGGCGGGAGGTCGATGTCGAGCAACCTTTTTCACCTCGATAAAGCCCTGTCGTCGAAGGTGGCCGACGAGCACGATCCTTCAGACCCGGGCTAACCCCGTTTTATAACCTCTCACCTATCTACCCCCGTCAGTCCCCTGTCGCAGCCCTGCCGCGCAACGAAAGCACGCCGAGAGGGAAAGAACATGTTCTCGCTGCTAAAATGAGCGTCGCAGACAAGAATGATAGAGAGAAACTATGCGAACCGGCAGGTCGAGAGAGAAAAAGAGAAGCGGAGAGAAAGAAATTGGGTGGATAAGAGGGTGCGAAGGGGGTGAGGGTATATGCCATCCACCCGTTGAGCCGTTGCAAGGGCTGCAGGGTGAGCAAGATTACTAGGATTTGCGCGTAGATTTGCATATCGATTTTCCCGGTGGAAACAGTGTCGTATGGTGGCGAGGACCCGCACACGATTTGCCTTAATTTCGCTGTGGCAAGTATCTGCCACATTAGCCCGATAGTTGTAGCTTAAGCGCGGCTGTTTCACGACACGGCGATGCCATTTCGGATCGCGCGACTCGAAATTACCAGTGGTAACCTTGGAAGAAACGCGGGTCTAAACCTGGTGTTAAAAGGCAGAATTTTTTAGAAAGGGAAAGAAGAGCACGTAATCCCGATGCGACCTTGACTTTCTTGATAGAAAATAGAGACGTATATTTTTTTACATAGTATTATAAAATTATTATTTGACAATTGATTTATAAATTCATCAGAAATATACGTGTATGATTAGAAAGCAACATATACTTCATCTAAGAACAAGTGGATTGTTGAATGAAAAACTGATGAAGATAATAATGTTGCGGAAAAATGAAAAAGAATTGACGGGAAAAGTTTCTTCGTTAATTGGTTTCGGAGAATGATTGCATATAACACCGCATACAGCGTAACCTCTATACAAGAAAGTCTAACAGCTCACTTATTCCGCAATACCCTTTCACAGCGACCAATATCATAATCGGATCAAGTTCGAAGGGACATCGACGACACAGACAGAGAAGAAGTGCGGGACGTAACCGGCGGATATTGGCGCGATGATAGACCAGATTGAGAGAAACTTTGTTATCTGGATTACTTAGGGGAGTAGAAAAACATGATATTGTTGCTCGATCGAATTTACAATATCTATATGAATACTATATAGACTATAAAGATGACCGCTGTTCAAGAATAAACGTGACAGCCTTTTCCATAGACATTTCCATAATTTACCATAAAAACCACAATACTGGTAGTAATAAGATGAAAACGCATCGGCAAGAATAGCAAGATAGAATAGCATAATAAAAACATCTAATATACAAGGAAATAATTAATAACTTCTTATTAATTTCTATTTCGTTAGAAGAATGATTTAATATACGATCTTGGTTCAGTTTCTTTGCGCGCTCTCGCAGCGTGATTTATATTATCCGGCAAATGTCCATCCCTGTTTAATTCCCGTAAGAATCCGGAGCTAGGGACGAGAACTAGCGCATCAGTATCAGTAAGAGAGGAAACCGCTGGTGAAAGCCGATTGCGGGTACCGCAAAAAAGCTCACGCTCTAGGGAAACGAGTTTTAGCGGGATTTTGCATTGCGGAAGATAGACAACGGCTGCATACCTATATCACCCCTCGTGGGAGAGAGGAGAGGAGGGATAATGAATCGAGCGAAAGAGTCGATGACGCGGTCAGTCGACTCAAAGAGACCCGGCGAGGTCGAAGTAGACGTCCATACGTGTCCTCTTCACCCGGGGTTTGTCACGCTTCGACCTGGGGCTTTGCGGTCGGGACTACCGCCGGTAAACCTCGTCTATACTCACTCGAGCCCGTCGTCCCCTTCGACACTCTTATTCGCCGAGGACGGCCGGCAGCCGTCGACCTCCTCGACGTCCCACGTCCCGCTCTCACGGACGATGTGTTTTAGCTAAGGCGAGCTGGCCGGTTAATTCGAACAGTGGTGGCTCTCTTTCTCCACGTTTCTCTGTGCGCGTATTCGTCCTTTTCTCACCCCCTCGCGGCTGCGACCGTCTTGGAGAACCACCCGGATGCCGAGAGAAAGCCGGACCAAATGACATTAGGGGTCTCGTTTCATTATGGCGACGGACGTGAAAGCACAGCTGAGTCAGTGGCTATACCCCTGGTGTATAAAAGGACCGTTCTTTTCCCTTTGTTTTTTTTTTAACTCCGCTTCCTCACCGTCTTCCTCCTTTCCTCCTGAAGATCTTTACGGCGTTACGGAACAATTTTCTTTTTGTTTCGAGCATTTTCATTACCCATATCTGCCTTCATTGTGATTTCAGTGTTTGTATTGGATGGAAGACAAACGGGAGTCTCTCTTTCCCGAGTATTATCAAAACCACACGGTGGGCAGTTTTTTAGAATACGTAATGTTTCGAGAGTTATAAGGAACAATCATCTCACTACTAGATAACACCAATAAATTTCAATTGGAAAGAATGGCTTGTCATTTTTTTGCATTAAACGTGAAAATTTCAAATATAATAGATAAGACATTATTTTTCAATTTAGTTTACATAATGACAGTAACGCGACTTTTGTAAGTTCTCCCAAAATTAGAGACAAACATTGTTTAAAGTTTAAACATTGTGTGCATATACGTGTAAGTTTTAAAAAAACGAACACTAGTGCGAGAAAGACGGTAATAACAGTTGTTTGCAGTATGGTAAATATAAATAAACTCGTAGTCAACTCCGATTATCTTGGTAAATCTCATCCTAAATAAATCCGCAAGTTTGTTTTAATAAAATTATAATTTTTGAAAGCATAAAAGTGAAAATATAATAAAAGTGAAATATATAAAAGTGAAAATATTATAAAATTGTCAGATTCAAACAAATAGAGCGGGAGTGTTTATGACAACTTCGTTATAACACTCCCGAATTGCGAAAAGGAGTTCAAGGGAGTGAGCATTGTGCACGATTAATAAACGAATAATAAACGCTTCTTTCACCTTATTACTTTTGCATTCGATCGTGCAGCTATCCTGAAAACTCCTTCCAACATTTAATTCGAAAAACATTAGCTTTAGTAAATGACTCTTTCAACATTAAGGACGTTCGGTAGCTATAGTTTCGGTCCAACAGTTAGCTGCTTTATCGACATGTAGGAGAGAAGTGGCAACGTTGCATAGTCCTCGTAGTAGCGCGCTCCCGCGTGGCACTCTCTGTACATACAGCAGAGGCTATGTTGCCAAGTCTCTCATGAATAGGTTTTTGCAAGCAAAAATATTTGATTATTTAATTAATAAGTATTATAAGCCACGTTGAAACTTTGCAGACTTGTTTTTTGGATCGCCTTTAACACTTGTTCTCAGTTTCGTCAATCTGTGTCATTTCTTTTATACTTTATTTTCCTTGACAAATGGGTGTCCCATAAGAGACAATGTTAAAATGTCTATTTTCATCAATGAATTTCTTTAAATTTAGTATTATAAGGCATGTTGAAAAAATTCGTGTGTACTTATCACATCTTCAACATTCATACTGCTAATTTTCATCAGGCTGTGTCATTATTTCATTTTGCTACCGAACGTCCTTAAATGCCTTCGCAATTGCTTTTGACATAGAAAACTACCATTCTCTTTTTAATTCAATATAAGTTAAATGAAATACACGAGAGAAACGTCTGCAATTAGACGAGGTTTACTCGAAAAAAAAAAAATATATATATATATATATACAGGGTGTCTGAAAAATTTTGGAAAAGCTGAAATATGCAGGTAGAACAAGTAAAATCAAGTAGAAAAGTCCTTTACCACTTTGTTGTTTTCGCAATAATTAATGAGAAATTAATTTAAAAAGATAGACCAATCCACGCGAGTAAAAGCGCGCGACGAGATCCCCATTGCAAGAAGCCGGTCGGCCGTGCGGCGAAGCGATGGGAGGCGCGATCTACAAAGGACAAACGCGGATCTTCGCGTCAAACCCTATTCGGATAAAGATCCGCGTTCGCTGCGGCGATTGTCCTTCTCGTCGCGCGCTTTTACTCGCGCGGATTGGCCTATCTTTTTAAATTAATTTCTCATTAATTATTACGAAAACAACAAAGTGATAAAGGACTTTTCTACTTGATTTTATCTGATCTACCTGCGGCTAACCTAGAAATCGATAAAGACTTTCTGCGTTATCTGAATCTACTGCACACTCTTTCCAAAATTTTATTTCTCTCTCTCTTTCTCTCTCTCTATATACATATATATATATATATATATATAATATACAGTTAAAACAAATTAACGTTTCCAGTTGACATAATGCTTTTGCAGTCGTTTAATTTAACGTTGTCCGGCTCGCAATATGCCGTGGTATTTCGCAGTCGCAAAGTTCTATTTCCGAGACGCAGCGCGACAGTTAACGACGTGACATTATTAACGGCACTCGCTCGCAAACGCCGGAACGCCTCCCGGCTAAATTAGCGGACAACGCACGAGCGAACGTCTTCTCCGCGGACAAATTTCACCGGGATCAACGTTGACGTTGCGCGTACCATTCACGTGTCATTCCGGTGGCACTCTCACACGGTACATATTAATGAGTAAGAGTTAATCTCCGATACCCGAGCGATCTTTTATGTAGATCACGAACTCTATTAGGTGTCTGTAGGAGCCGTGATGCCGTCTATATTAGCTCCAGCTCCCCTCAGAGCGCAGCCGAGAATTCTGACGCAATTCTTAGAGGAACTTATACATGTTGCACGTATGTCATTGGATGGCATTGCATGCGGTACATGGTAATTGGAGTGCTCGATCGGCATATGAAGTGCGTGTTACAGAGGGCGAAGTTGACATAAGTATATACGTCTTAATCTACTTCGCGGAGATATCAGATGCGATGTCTGCATTCTAAGTGTCTGCGAATGTAATTCTTTGGTTTCGATCGCGTGCGAACACAAAGTAGATTTAATTATGATTGCTTCCGACACGTTATTACATTTATGCCTTATTAAGTTGTTAATTCTTATTAATCCTCAGAATTTATCGTTTCCCATTTAATTGTTGCTCATTACTGCGCTGCACAAATGTTTTGAAGATAATTCTTATGTGTTTGAAGAACTTTTATTCTGGTACTTTATTTTGATATAAATTGAAAAAGTTTTAATTATTAAGAAACATGAATAATTTCGAATTTATAATAAATTATTTTATAAATAGTTACTACTAAATATACAGAAAATGGAAAATGCTGAGAAATTCATGCTCTTATTTTTCTATCTATAAATTATAGCACTGATTGTTTCAATATCAAAATAATGATATTATTTTGACATCAGCTAATCCAATTGAAAATAATGAAATTTTGTGACCATGTAATTCAGCACGCCACATTATATGACAGATGATCGCCGTTTCGACACGTCAATATCGATGCACGATTATAAATACTAATTAAGAGCGCAAGCGAATCTTGATGGACAGCTGTTGTGGCTGCAATTGCATTGGAAACGTCATCCAGAGCGGTCGATAGGAAGTGCACGTTCGTGTAATGTCCTGCGTATGTGTAATTGAAGCTCAACAGAAGCACAGGAATCACACACGGATTCCGGAAACTGAATTCGCTTTGTGCGAGAGACAAAATTCGATCGATGATTTTTTAATGCACGTAATCGGATTTTCCCATGGTGTGGTGTGCACTGATATTTACGATTTACCATTGTGTTACATATCGAGAGCATACAGTTCAAACATTTCCTAAAACGGTTTTTTTATTCTCTGTTTGTGCACGTTGAATAAGTTCGTGCTGCGGCAAATAATGACTGATACGGTTATTTAAAGGGTTTGAAAATATCAATACCGTACATGTGTGTGCTCTGTAAAATTCGGATGTATCTCGAATTTACTGACAAATTGACGAAAGCCAAATATTTGTGTAAATGACATTTAGAAAAATCTGAATAGAAATATAATATTTGAATCACAAATATATAACATTTTAGTAAAATTAAATTATTAATTTAAGCATTTTATCAAATTCAATAAATTTCTTATCTCTGCTTAAGATTTCGCCATGACACGAGCAATAATATAAAATGTATATAGCAATAATATAAAGCGTAGAGAGAGAGAGAAAGATCAGCATTTGGTAATTATAAGGAGTATTTCTTGAATATGATATTCAATATTACATCATATCGTTGATCTTTCTGGTGAACTAAAAGCATTGATCATTGTCGTGTTTACTGGACCATTTGCACAATAAATTTACTCGTCACGATGGTACTTCCTTCGCGCGATCCATGAATGTTGTGCTTTGATTGTCGTTAGATCGACAATTTAACAAGACGATTCTCCGAGTGTGAGTTATCGTTTAATGAACGTCCCTTCGACTTCGGAGTGTTGAAGTGCTCTAGACTCTAGTGCAGCGTGCGGAGCTGGTCTTACCACTTGAGCAAAGGGCTGCTAACCCTCGATTTTCCCACTCCCTCCTCTCGCCCTTTCTTGCAAGAGGATCCTCTACCCCCCCCCCTCGTCTCTCTCTCTCTCTTTCTCTCTCCTCGAGCTCCACCACTGATCTTTTCCTGCTCCTACATGCTCGCACCAACTTCTCCCGTTAACCAGAGCCAGAGGAATTACGATAATTTGTAGAAGAGAACGAGGAAGAAGAAACTAGCAGTCAGGTAGAGAAAGAAACAGAGACAGAGTTCAGAGGAAAAGAGGGTGCTCGGAGATTCGAGTTTTTAGCCGTTTGATTCGTCAGCACAATTAAACGAATTAATAGGCGCCGCTTCGCTCGTTTAGTTTTCTCTTTCTCCGTTCATTTAATCTACTATCCACTGAATAGTTACAATCGTTTTCTCCAACGTCCGTGGTAACAATCACAATTTACAAGACACATTGATTGTCGGCCAAATGATTAGTTGTTCATCAAAAAAATCGATCTCTAAAAGTTTAAATAGAAACAAATACAAATAAAAACATGAAAAATATATAAAATATTTTATAGTCTTATATTAAAATTAAAATTATTAACATTGACTTAATTATTAATAATAATAAATAGTTGGATTAATGACTATAAATAATTTTCTTTCTCTACAAAAGTAATAGAACTCACGAACAGTCTCATAGATGAATTAATTTTCTTCAACTACTTTAATTCGTCAATCTCTATTTATTCTATTATGTATGAGAAAATAAAATTTCACGTTTGCAATCTTAAAAGATGCCGTTTATTTACGAAATGGCAATGAAATGCGATCTTGACGTTTCAACGTGTTTGCCTTGGCAGCGACGAGCGAACTGGAAGCTGGTCCATGACAGAATAACAATTTCGCGAATTAGACGGATCAAAGGGACGGAACAAAGTTCGACGGTGTTCCAGGCGGAAAGAAAACCGAGGAGGACGAAGATGCGGAAAAGAGAAGAGCAACACACGAGCACGGAGCCAGCTCAAAGGCGAAGAAAATTTTCCCGAGTTCTAAGTGATAGAAAAAAAGAGACGTTAGAAGGCACAGCGCGGCGTGCCACTCGCAGCACTCGTTTCTATAACGCCTCCTCTTACGCTCGCTCCCTCGCTCTCTTGCCGCTCACCCTCGACTTTTCCTTCCGTCATCCATCGTGCTAAGAGTCTTGCTGAACATCAAAGGCTTTGCGTGGCTCTCTCCCGCGTGCATGATAAAATAGACACGATGTACCAAAGGCAAACCACTAAGCCTCCCGCTCTCCAAAAGCCCTGATTCAAATCGGGCTCGACGTGACACGATAATTATTGCTCGCCCTTCTCAACCTTCCTTCTCGTGAGAGTAAATTTGTCCCTGACTTTCGTACAACTGCATGCAGTCACACGGAACATTATACCGATGTTCTATCTCAACTTCCATAATAATTATTTTGAGAACAATATATTAAATCAGATATTTTTAAAAGTAAAATCATAGAAGTAAAATCTTCTCTCTTTTCATTAATAATTTCATTAATATATGAAAAAATCTTCACTACGCCAGTGATTAAAGATCCAAAAAGAAGGATAATGTTTGACTGCAAACTGGCTATATAATTTCTTTATTTATGTTTACAACGTTTCGACTATTGGTCCTTTTGAAGTGTGATAGAAAAAAATGTGGGAAGAAAAAAATATATTATCACACTTGAAAAGGACCAATCGAAACGTTGTAAACATAAATAAAGAAATTATATAGTCAGTTTGCAGTCAAACATTACCCTTCTTTTTTAATTAATAATTGCAATTACTATTTTAATCCGAAAAAGATATTGGAAAGTCATTAAAATTACTCAAAATCTCAGATTCTCTTTTATTAAACGTAGTTAAAAATTTTGACATACTTTTCAGGTAGTGAAACAAAATTCCACTTTGCCTCACTCTCTGGATAAAATAAAATTCTCTTTCCCGGAGAGATACAGAAAGTTTTATTTCATTATAATAAAAATGTTTTATCATATTTGTATAATGTAATAACATGGTTTTAATATAAAAATATAATAATAAATATGTAAAAAAATGAACAGATAATACATGCAAAGGTATGGAAGAATGGTATGCATTCGAATGCGCGAAATATTTGGTACATGGGAATTAAGAATTTATTGCTATTAGCAAATCGGATTTCACATAAATGCGATGCACAAAAGTAAACAAAGTGTATTACCCTCCGGGCTATTATCGGGGCCATTAATCGGTAATGGAACGCATTACACGCGGCGTTACACAGCATAATAAAATTTTATAACGCATATTCATCGAATTGACCAACACGTCCCACACGGCGCAATGTAATTTCGTCGTTGCGCATAGCGCGAGCGCTCGGGGCTCTCGCATATGTGCACGCACATATGTAGACGCGCGCCGTGTAACACTTATAAATTCGCGACGTGCACAATGTCGCCTAATATGCATGTAAATCACAGTGGTGCGTAGAAACCGCCGGTTGCGGTTCAATCTCGAGTTGCAGCGCGACTCCACGCCGCTCCGCTTACAAATTCATATGATTTTCTACGGTGATTACCGGCGATGTGTGTGCGCCTCCCCTGCGAATCGGCCTAGCATTTTTTATCGGCGTCTCGCATCGCGGATTACAACTTCTCTTTCTCTCCTTCTCGCTGCGATAAATATTTAACGCCCGGGTACCGCCGTGCGCTTTGCGGCCGTTCCCGAAACCGCGGCGGCCGGCGCGATTTATCGCGTTAAACAATCGCGATCGTCATTGTTGCGCCATTCCAGAGATAGAAGCGCAATCACGCCTGGAGCAATCGGCCAAACGCGAATTTTCGAATCTATCGGATCTACGCTTCTCTGCCAGAGTTTAGAAGCGCATTACATACGTTCGGCTGGCTTCATATCGGCCCCCACGGTACATTGATTTAATCCCCGATTCTATATAGAGTTGCGCGCGGCCGTGCGGCTATATCGCGTTGAGAATAACGGGCAAAAAAGCGATTTCACCAATGTTCGTTATACGCCTTCAATCGAGATTATCTGACCGAAGCGGGTGAGTCTGACGACAAATCGCGAATAATGAGCGTACGAAAATAATGAATCTCTCTGTTTCGACAATATTACATGCGTTCGACTGTCAATCTCGAGCTTTCTCAATTCGCAACAGCGAAATAAAATTATCAAAAATGAAGTTATAAAAATATTTTCAAATAGCATAATTTAATTTTTTAAGGTTCATAAGAGTTTCTAGTATAATTATAAATATACAGGTATTTCACATCGACGAGTCACGCTAGTTTTTCAAAATACGTGAAGATTTTATAGATATATTTTATAGATTATCGCTAAAAACTGAGTAACACAATAGGCGAAATATACAGGTAATCATAAATATACAGGTATTTACGTTGCATTTGCCATATATTAATTATCGTGTTTCAGTTACAGCTAAAAGTGGAAAAGTGGAATGTCATTAGCTGCAAATTTGTGTAATAAATTCCTAATAATAGTTACGTACGTTGAAATACTGTTCGTGATAAAAAAAATTGTTACGTGACATAAAAACACAAAACATAGATGCGAACTGTTCGCGTAGATTAAATAAAATGATATTTTTTTATTACGGAAAGATTAAATTATTAAAAAATTAAAAATATTAAAATAAAAAAATAAGCTTTAGAGTTTTTTCTCATCATTGCTTGAAACATCGATTGTATCAGGTAACAAAACAAATGACAAAAAATGGAATGTATCGGTAGCAAACAGAAATTTAAATTGTTAAAAATTTAATCACGACACTTGACATCGCAATATTTGACTTTTGACACGATAAAATACGTCAAAAATTCCCGAATACAGAAATCGTAACACACTCGTCTATCCGCGCGTGGCACGAGCAAACCAAAAAAAAAAAAAGAAAAAAGCTATTATAAAAGTGTAATTTGATGCCGCAACTGCGGCTTTTGTATCGCAATCATATTTCCGTTGTCATCGGATACAAAACCTGCCAGTAACGTTTTCAACAAAAAGTGAGATTTGAATATCATACTGATCTTAGCTCTACAGAAACTAAAGCCGACGGCACACGGTACGATTTTTCGTAGTAGATCGCATACGAGTTAACCACTACGCATGAGAGCGAGAGAAAGCAAGCGTCTTTCGCTCTCTCTCACTCTCGTGCTTAGTGGCTAACTCGTATGCGATCTACTACGAAAACTCGTACCGTGTGCCGTCGGCTTAAGTCTCTTTGATGACGATTAAAAATCTTTTTTTTCGCTATTTATTCGTGATGGACGCTATTCGGTCCTGAATCATCGTAACCATTACAATCCAACGTATTCTATAATAATGGTGTTCAGTTAATCGATCATGAATGCACTGCATTTTCTAGGACAATAGCATCGTTGTCTTCGCTAAAAACTAAGTAACACAATAGGCGAAAATATATTACTCATCCGCGTGCTCCAATTTTTATGAAGTATTGAGCAAAGATATCTCGACGGTTGGCATATATGCCAAACTTATGAAAGAAGAGAACTTATATAAAATCCATAAATTGACAAAGAGTTGAAAAAGAAATTTAGTAAAGAAATGAATAACATAGAAATGATCCCGAAAAGATTCAGAACTTAGATTCAGCTAATAACAGTTGTAATAAGCAGATTTCCCCCCGAGGACGAACGTTGGCGATTTGGCAACGCAAATAAGGATATAAGACTTCTGACTTGTCAAATGGACCAGAGTGTCATTTTCAGATGACGGCCAATCTGCCGCGTCAGATGTGATTCGCTTCGATGGATACTATGGACGAAATCAGACAGCAATGTGGCGTGAAAGCTACTCTTGCGTAAATCGTCGTACCATCTTGTTATCCAAAGCAATTACCTACTTTCCATGCGCCAAAGTAATATAAGTAGGCCTTTGGGATATTCCTTAAGTTCTTGTCGAAAATTCGAAGAGAAAGAGAAAGAGAGGAAGAGAGAGACTTCAAATTCTCCCCCCTTTCCTTCTAAGCAAGAGTTAATACATTAATTTCAACATATGGAGTATTCGTTATTATTATAAAATTTTGTTTAAAGCTATTCTACAAATTAAATCTGAAACTGTATTTAAAAAGCCAATTTTTGGAAATTAGAAAATTGTCAACTTCTTAATAAAGCGGTAATTAAAGTATCTTTTTATATAATTTTATATAATCTTTACTATTGAAAAGTTCAAACAATTTTTTACTTTTGCACGTTTGTTTGTCTTTTAATTAACCGAAAGCCAGTTGATTATGCTAAACTCAATAATCCCTTCTAGTAATATGTAAAGTTTAAAATATCAAAGTGTGTAGATACGCAGTTGCTATAATCATGTCTTAATAGATGTCGCGCCATCAAAGACTTTAAAGTTTGCAATTTACGTCAATGAGGTAAGTGGTTTACGACAGTGACGCATTAACGATTTCCGCGAAGCCGATCTGTTACCGTAACGGTAATAACCGAAAGCTATGATGATGGAGTTCATCACCTGGTCACCAGCTGTTGTCCACCACTGCTTCGCCCGGGCAAATGCACATCACAAATAGCCGACCGAATTTTCGAACGTTGAAGTTCCTCTAGCTGTTCTTGGAATTCCATTAAATACCGATGAAATTCTATCTTTAAGATTCGGAGAAACAAGTCAGCAAATTTATAACACAATAACAATTTAATATTTCACACATTAAAATGAAAGAGAGAGAATCTTGTCAACACAGAAATAAAATGAAGTTCAAACTCGGCCGTTAATACGTATTACAGAAATAAATAATATTTTGGGAAAAATTGAATGTTAAATGAAATAAAACGGGGATACATGATTCAGCTCCAAAGTAATTGTGATTTTAATACGGATTGTTCTTCCGTGACACGTTCTAGTTACTATCTTCGTGAGTAGAAGGCCGTGCGAATGTAGAAACGTGCCGGGCACCGGTGCGTAAAACAGCACTTTTGCATATCAAATTCACGTTGTGTGCGACTCGCGGCTCATTCAGTTTCCTATTCATACGCTGTTTCGGTGTACAGAGAGAAAGAGAGAAGAGAGAGAACACAGAGGACGCAGAGACCATCCACCGACGTGAAATACCGAACAATCGTGTACAGTTCACCTACGAGAGATCCAGGTGCATGGCCACCTGCTGCTGTTGCCGCCGCTGTTACCCTCGAAATTCGCGATTCGCAAGACAGGCGAAACATTGCCAGCCGGAAACCGACGGAGAGGGGTCCTAGACAATGCCGCCCCGTTTCCGGGAGCCGACACGACTGCTTTAACACACTCCGCTTTTGCTCGGGCAAGAGACAACCCGGCCATGCGCTGAAGATTTATTCGAACACGCGAAAGTGGAGAATCGGGCCGGAGATGTGTTTTTAAAATGTAAATATTGGATCAAACATGTCGCTCGGAAATGGGGAAAACTCGGTAGGTTTTCCACGAAATATTGTTCGTTTTATATACATGTATACATGTTTGTGGAATTCTAAATTGTATATGAATTTCTATTTTTTATTTCTATTTTCTACGCGATATATTTCCTAGAAGAGAGCAATGTAATATAATACCCGAATAATACGCTCGATTAAATGTCTGATTACTTGAGTGACGTAAACAAAATTACAAAATGAGAACAAACATTCCATATGTATGTCAATTTACACATTTGAGCAAGTTTATATAGGTGTATGTTCCTACAATATATCCTTAACTCCAGTAGTTTAAATTCTACAAACTATATAGAGATGTCAGCGAAACGTTGTCTCTGTCTTAACATTAGAAGATAACATATCGGTCACTCCAAAGTACATATTCGCTGTCTCGGAATGAACCTTAGATAATATAAAGCACAGAAAGAAAGCAGTCTCGCTGAGATAATTACCTTAAGAAAAATATTTGAACTAGCAACTTTCTTCTTTGAAAAAATAGAAGAAAAAGAAAACGATGAAGACTATTAAATAATCGTATAATTTTTGTTTTGTTGTATTCACGGAATATTATATAATATGTAAATATAATATAATTAATCTTGACTTCAAAATAATTCAATTATTTAAAAAGAAATTGTTAACTTATCCCAAAGTAGTTCATATTATCTTTTAAAAATAATGCAATATTAACAAACTAGAGAAAAAAGATTAATCGTAGTTCCTATTAGATACAAAAGCCGATTTATGTTCTAGGGTGTAAATTTTAATCATTTATCATAAACCACGTCTTAATCATTCTTCTCAAACTTTTGTTCTAAATCTTGACGCCGCATTACGTTAAATATAACAAAATAATTCAATTATTTAAAAAAAAAACTGTTTAAACTTATCCCAAAGTAGTTCATATTATTTCAACATCTTTTAAAAACAATACAATGTTAACAAACTAGAGAAAAAGGATAAATCGTAATTTCTATTAGATACAAATGCCGATTTATGTTCTAGGGTGTCAATCTTAATCATTTGTCATAAACCTTATCTCAATCATTCTTCTCAAACTTTTGTTCTGAATCTTGATTGTCGCATTACGTCAAATATAACAATTATGTTTTTTGCAACGAAATCGAATGATGCAACCGAGAGTTTCTGGAAGGATCTCATAGATAGAGAACATCGATATGCAATAAAGAGACTCTTCATTGACGATACACAGTGTGATAATAAAATTGTCTCGCGATGCGTGTTGTAACGAAAGGCAGAACATACAGCTGCGAAATCGCGCGACTAAAAATGTATCACTCCGACTGGGATAAGCTTCTCCACTGTTGGGCGGGCCCGGCCGTAAGTCACCCCGTGGCGTCATCGCATCGTAAAATATTTTCAATTCCTCGAAAATAAGTCGAGTATTCGCAGCACGCGTGGCATCGTCCTGGATACACTTTGTTCACGTTTTATTCATGGCATCGTAAATCATCCGAGCCTGCGTCCCTCTCCCTCTCACCCTTAGCTCATCCTCCAACCCACCCAAAACTCTCCCTTTCTCCCCCTTGCAACGCAACTGCGTTAAATGTAAATGTTGCGCAATTAGTCATGGAAACTTTGTCACGTGTAAGTTACGGCGCAGTGCTGGAACCGTTCTTCAAATTTACGGGAGTTTCCGGAGTACTTGAAAATAAGGGAGAAGACCGTTAAAACGAGGTTAGAGGCGACGACGAGCTGTCGTGGCGAGATTTTAAATCGAATTATTTCAGAGCGAGATCCCATTCGCATCCGCCAACGTCGCTCGTCCACCGCTTTTTTGACCGCGAAAGAGACTGAAAAGGCTTGTGGATAGACAGAGGAGGGCAACGAAGGAAAGCACAAAATTACTAACGACACGTGCTGGTCCTCGACGAATCTCGTGAGAATACAGTCGGCGTACCCCTTTGTAAGGATCTCAAAGAGAAAATGGCTGAAACGGGCGAGCAAGCTCCCATTGTTTCGACGCTTCGCCACCTCCCACCCACCATTATTCGCTTTCGTGGCGTGAACAAACGTTATTGCTTATTAAAGCGATCGCGCTTACGTGAAAATCCAAGCAAACGGAAAGCATGGTACACGTAGAACAGATTGTTACTGTATAATGATCGCTGTAGTACGTGCAATCACAGGTTGAGGTCTAGCGCGAAAAACGTAGGCTGTTTGACTACAGAAACTAACAATAAGCAAGAGTAATAAACACAAAGCTGCACGTAAAACGAGACTTATGTGATTCTCAGTCATCTGTAATGAGAATGAAGAAGGAGACAAAATGTAAATATTCTCTTTAAACTAAAAACATAATAAAGACATTATCACTTTTTCATTAGGGTTAAGAATTAAAAGAAGAATTAAAAGTTAATCATCTATATAGTGATATAAAACTGTAGAATCAAAATAGATAGAATAATAAGAAAATTACACGCAAAAAGTCTTACAAATATCTTGCAAGGGACTCATGATTTCATCTTGTTATGAATCTATTCTTTCGTAAAATTAGATGTCTTAAATTATTCGTCCGGTCTGTGAAGTGGGACGCGCGGGATAAGAAATTTCAAGAAGCTTTAAACTAATAAGCTTAATGGTGGACGAAGCAGCCGTGTCCTTTGTGCTGAAATAGAATTGAGAAAGTTCCACGTGGTACGACCGCACATGGGGTTTCGTGGATGCACGTAAGTACTCGAGGTTAAAAATATCTTGTCTCTCGAAATGATATTAAAATGTTAAAAACATATAGTTCCACTAATCACACAGATCAGCAAGATCAACGCGTAAATTCGCAAAGGACTCATGATTTCATCTTGTTATGAATCTATTCTTACGTGAAATTAGATGTCTTAAATTATTCGTCCGGTCCGTGAAGTGGGACGCGCGGGATAAGAAATTTCAAGAAGCTTTAAACTAATAAGCTTAATGGTGGACGAAGCAGCCGTGTCCTTTGTGCTGAAGTAGAATCGAGAAAGTTCCACGTGGTACGACCGCACGTGGGGTTTCGTGGGTGCACGTAAGTACTCGAGGTAGATTGCGTCAAGGTAGGAAGACATTCGGTCGCCATAGTTTCGCTAGTCTCTAAAAGGGAACCAAGTGGAAAGGCTAGTTCTCTCGGATCCGTCGTGTGAGTGCACCTACACACCCTTACGTAACTGTATATCGTCTTATGCTCGGTAACTAGCCACGCGAGCCTCTCTCTCTCTCTCTCTCTCTTTCTCGTTTTGCTTAAGCGCGAGCTATTAGAGTAGATCCCTGCGAATTTGCACGTGGTCGAAGTCGCAGGGAACCGCGAAGTTCCTGCGAAAGCAAATCCAGAGTAAATCGACTGCTTAATCGAGTGACGTGAAATTTGAATAAAGTCTCGGAATCCGATAAATACGGAGTGTGCCGCGCGAGTTTCCTCATCGATTTGAATTATCGGTGTGATAAGACTGCCGATGGTAAGGCAAAAAGAGGACTTGAATACCAAAACGATTTAATTGCTTCAGAAGGTAGTCATTACAGCAACATGAATCAATCAAAAAGTAAATTAAAACAGTACAGTACAAAAAGATTTACAATCTACACTTACACGGTTAAAAATGATTTCAAGAAAAAATACTGTAATAAGATTGAATAACTTAAATAAAAATAAAAATTTAATTATAATAAATACTGCTCGCATTGGATCTCTGCTCATATCACATCTTTTTTTCGTGATAGAAATTGCGCGTATAATTATAAAATTATTCACCTTTTAAAAGTATCATTATTATTTCATTAATTAGTGAGCGCAAATCCTGATTAATTATCGCGCGCGATCAATTTTCATTAATACCATAATACAAAAATATCTCGATATAGCTCCTCAATATAACAAAATAACCAAATACATACCCAAGCCTTTTAAGAACCCAACATTTATGCGAAAAGAAAATAAAGTGTAAAGTAAATTAAATTACATATATTAAACATGATACATAGTGACACATAAATGTTAAACGCGTTTCGAACTCACGGAGTCCTCTTCAGTATAGTAACATCAGAATAATAGTCGTTATATTAAAAAGTATGTTATGTATAACTGCATGCTCCATAAATAATATATCTATGTATAACTATTTATATCAACTATTAACTGTCGAAAGTGTACACTTTCATGAAAATAGAAAGGAGAAAATGTATAAGAAGAGAGAAAATAGTCACAACTGTAAAAAGAGGGGAAAGTGTTAAAAAAAACAATGTTATATCGCTCGTTATATAGTTAAGTTTTCCATACACTACCACATGAGAGGTCTATGTCGCATAACAACGCGTAGGTACACTCTCTGAGAATATTGGAACGCCCGTCTCACAAAACTAATAACTTTAATGAACGCCGTTGCGCGCGGAGCTTCTTTTAGGAGAGACGCGGGCAAGAAAGACATTTGCATGAGGCACGTCCGCATGTGAATTCGTGGGTACGCATTCGAAGTAGATTGCGCCCGAGGTGCTGGGACATCTGGTGCTCCTCGCATCCTCTGCGTCGTAGAAACGGAGGTAAGCGGGGTGCGCTTGCTATGCGCATCGGCGCGAATCCTCTCGAAAACCAGTGAGTAAAAGAAGAGAAGAGGCAAAACGAGAAGGAGAAAGGAAGAGAAGAGCGGAGTGTCCTACTCTCGCAAAATGTCGTCGCGTCTCTTCTGTCCTAAAAAGGAGGAAGAAGCTGGGGAAGAGTGCGCGCTTAGTTCTCGCAGGTGTTTCTCGCGAAATATGCAAAACCACACACGTGTCTGTCGTCCTAATGTGATTGCTCGATGCGAGAAGATGTCAGCGAAAGCCCTTTGCGCATCCGATATTACAAATTCTTTAATACCATTGAATCTCGGACGCGCGAAAAATTCTCAAGTGTCTGGAATCTCGAAAAGCATCGTACTTATTAATTTCATCTTTTTATTAGAAGGAGAAAATATTTTACGATTGGAAGAGGAGAGCATAAATATTTTTCGTGACAAATATAATCTAACCGTACAAGCTTTGAACGAATCAGCAATTTCTATAAAATGTATTATACATAAATCTCTTTTACATAGATTTTTATAGGAAACTGTTTCTCTCTGTCTATCTCTTTCTACTAAATAAATCTATATTTTTCTTGTTAACATTATACTGAGACCGAAGAGTTGTCTTTCAACTGCGACTTGTGTGTGTGTGTGTGTGTGTTTCTCTTATATTTTCTCGTATAAAAGCATCTAAAATTTCGGGAATCTAGTCTTGCAACAAGGTTTGTCACGGCCGCATGTGAATTCTCCGGAAGGTATTCGAAGTTGATTGCGTCGAGGTAACAGGACATCTGGTCCTTTATATATGCCGAGCGTTTGCATAGACCGAAATTCCTTGAAGGGGAGCCAAGCAGGACGAGGTGAGCTTAAAATGTCTCCATTTCGAGCAGGCACGAATCCACGCAGATGTTCCTTGCCTTGGATTATTCCAATGCGATTGTAACATACTTGCTTTCTTTCTCTTGCGAGCAGAAGCATCCTCGTCGTTGTTACATGCGACACAAAAAGGACACACGTGTCCTTAAGATAATTTACCGGCCAGGGTTGCAAAAATTTGATTGGATGTCGCATTGTTAACTACTCTTGAGCAATAAAGCTTCAAACTACAATTCTATACAATGTAAAATTCACTCCAAGTTTTGTAAACTAAAAATATTTGGAAACATTACAACGCACTACCTAGGAAGGAAAACACTTCTGTACACTTCCGTATACTCGACGAAAGTTAACGACTTGCGGTCGTTGACATAATGAAGATTGTACAGCAGTATCGCATTATTACGCATCTTGTCTTAAAAAATTATTGTCTCGCGCGACATGCTAATCATCGTGAATTACAAGTTGCAATTGACGCGCGTATACATTACGTTCAAATGCTAAGTGTAATTTGATTACGTAATCGCAGTCAACAACAATCTTTCTGAGGTGTCTATTATATTGCTGAGGTCTGGAGGAGTAACGAGCTTCCTCGTCGCGAATACGGAGCGAGATCGGAAGATTGAACGGATGAAGTCGTCGAGAGAGGGTAGAGTGAGGCGTTTTCACCCTCCTGCTCTCCCCACCCCTTCGATGAACGGTAAATCGCGACATATACGATGTACAGATGCATTTCCATTTGAGGCCGTCGCACGATTTCAACTGCAACTGCTGTCGGCAGTCGAATAACGCATAGCATTCTGGCATGCAACCGGTCTAGGCTGCACTATGCGACATGTAAATTTCCCTTGGTGACGCACGCGTAAGTCAAACTGTCGACGAAGTATGTTAGCGTTTATAGTACGTTCAATTATAAAATAAATAAGTGTCCTCAACAAATGACGAACGAAAAAAACACGATGTCAGATCGTAGGGACGTTTTCATTCGGAATATAATTATCGAATAACACTAATATAATCTTTATATATATATTTCTTCTGTCCGTGTGTTAGTCACTGAACTCCTCCTAAACGCCTGGACCGATTTTTATGAAATTTTTTATGTAAGATTAAGTTGATTCGAGAATGGTTTAGATTTACAATTCGATCCGATAGAATAAGTTTTTTAAATTAATTAATTAATTCATAAATTGTAGTTGATTTTTGGTAAGCTTAAAGTTCACAATTGTATCCTGTAGGTGGCGCTCCGATCGTGTTTTAAAAACTTTTAAAATTGAGCGCTTATCAAGAATATATTATATGAATAATATTATATTATATTATTTTATATAAAATAACGTTTTATAGTGTCATTAAAAATATTCATTGTGCAAACCATAACGTGCAGTATTGAAGTAAGTATTTTACATGATTTTTTAATAATCTTAATGATGTATACACGTGCAATAACAATAAACTTAACCTACGAATTTAAGAAGGTACATTCGCTGTACGTGAGTTGAGTTAACTACAATATCTACCATTCATAAATTAAATTTTAAATAATTAAATTTAAAATCAATTATAATGAAACTTAAAATTTTTGTCAGTTAAGATTTACAAGCTAATTACACTAATCATGCGTGGCTACGTGAGCGAGCTATTTTGGCTGCAAAAAATATAGATGTCGACGCAATAAATTTCAAGATACAACAGTCATTACTTGGCAATGAAATATCATTCAAATCGATCGACACTGTTGTCGATCCCATAGATGTTGTGAACTATCCTGTTGAATTCTTAAATTCACTGGATATACCTGGAATGCCACCATATAACTTGCGATTAAAAATTGGTTCACCAATCATTTTGCTTCGAAATTTGAATGCACCAAAGCTATGCAATGGCACGCGATTAGTTGTGAAAAAAATCAGGTGCAATATTATTGAAGCTAACATTTTAAACGGCAAGTTTCAAGGTGAAGATGTTCTTCTACCACGAATCCCAATGATTCCTTCTGACTCGGTTATTCCATTCAGACGTTTGCAATTTCCAATTCGCTTAGCATTCGCAATGACGATTAATAAGTCACAAGGACAAACAATGTCAATTTGTGGATTGGATCTAGAAAATCCATGCTTTTCGCATGGCCAATTATATGTGGCGTGTTCAAGGGTTGGCAAACCATCAAGTTTGTTCGTTTATACTCCTCAAGGATTAACTAAGAATATTGTTCATCAAACAGCATTAAGATAAAAAAAAATAAAATTTACTTAAGTTATTATTAAGATTTCAAATATATGTAAAGATTTATTTTTTATAGAGTGAAAAAAATATACCGGTTATAAAAATAATTAAAAGTTTTTTTTTCTTGGTACTATTTGAGTCAGTTTAAAGTTTTTATCCAACACATATTAGTTTATAGTATACAAATACTTTCACACACCACACAATTGCTAAGTCAAGTTGTAATAACTGTACGCGTAGTGGAGTCAGGTATCATAGAAATAATTATTTTCTTACATAATTTTTCAAAAAAACAGCCCTAACCATTTATGATTGATAAAAAAAATTGATAACTTTTGGAATTACGTTTCCACAGGACAACGTCTGTTGGGTTCGCTAGTATATACAGGGTGTCCGATAATTCGAAGTCCACCCGTAAACTGCAGGTAGAGTAGGTTAAACTGAGCATAAAAGTCCTGTATCATTTTTTGATATTCTTAATATTTACCGAGATATTAACAAAAAATATCGGCGAATCCGCGCGCGCTTTGCTCGCGCGGCGAGAAGGACGTCCCACCGCTACGTGCTCACTAAGCGCGCAGTGTGGCGGTGGGAGATAGAGCGGTGGGATTATACCAATAATTCGGCGCGGTCGCCGCAGTGTTCTAGTATTACGCTCGTAGGCTCCTCCCACCGTCTCACTGCGCGATTAGTGAGCACGTAGCGGTGGGACGTCCTTCTCGCCGCGCGCGCTTTTCTCGCGCGGATTCGCCGATCTTTTTTCGTTAATATCTCGGTAAATATTAAGAATATCAAAAAATGATACAGGACTTTTATGCTCAGTTTAACCTACTCTACCTGCAGTTTACGGGTGGACTTCGAATTATCGGACACCCTGTATATATATATATATATACATATATCAACTTACCCAACGCTGCTGTCAATTTCATTTTCTGTACTTTCATTTATATTTTCTTCATTAGCACTTCCACTTATATAAGGCATCTGACAGTTCTCTTGACTTTTATCAGAGCTTTTATTTGTATCAAAATTTTCCATCGATAAACAGCGTTTTTTATTAGCCGTAGATGTCGATGGTTCTGATATTGAATAATTTTCATCTAAAATCAATTTTTGTATGAATAATTCTTTAAATGATCTTTGCGGTTAACCTAAACTGTTCAAAATTGTTTCTCAAATTAAACTATTATAATTTACATTCAGATCCAATAAAACGGATTCGAAATATTCGAATATATGTTTCTAGATTTGAGAACGAGTTTACAGCTTCAGAATATTTATAAAAAATAGTAACTTTATCTACAAATAATAATATAGTATATGTACGTACCTTGTTTCCGAATTGCACGAAATCTTTTAACACGCATTCGTGTTAATTTCCGATTTCTTTCTGTACGATCCATTCTGTATAATTATTACTTTATTTCAAACACTATATACACGATACGCACTACACGATATTATAACGTAACTGTAAATGTGTAAACTCTTGATGTCAACTAGCTTAATCATCATATAATGGTTAGGTTAGATTCATAAAATGGTCATGCGCACATTCGATAAAGAATTTTAGAGAAAACCTGATCAGGGCACTGTAAGGATTGCCTGAATTTGGCGCTAATAGAGCAGCCTTGACGAAGTAATTGCAGTATTATTTTAAATAAGTAAATAAGTTAAAATCGTTGCATTACAAACTTTGACGATGTCCATAGCGAGAAACATACATATCATGGCACATAATTTTTGCATATGTGCAGATCGGACTTCGCGTCAAGATTAATGTAGTTCGTTGAAAAGTGATATTAAAATAGTTCTTTTATATTAATACGTATGATTTTTCAACATTTCTTCCCCATTTATAAATTTCATTAATTCTAAATTTTTCAGCCGCCATATTGCATCCGACATTTTCAATTTTTTAAATCTCACTCAAGATTTGCAATTAGCGACCCCGAAAACTCCCGATTGACAAGTTTCGAGCGAATTCCATTATTTTTTAATTTTTTCGATCGCCAGAATAGATCCGCCATTTTGAATTTTTAAAATCCGACTCCAGATTCGTAATCAGCGACCCCGAAAACCCCCGAGTGACAAGTTTCGAGCGGTTTCCATTACTTTTTAATTTTCGTATATTCCGCCATATTGGGTCCGCCATTTTGTTTGTTATGACTTATGGCACCAAGTTTAAAGGCCAATCTTCATCATTTATAGTGACCTTTCGATATGCAAAGTTACAACCAAATCGGAGTGATACACCTGAGAATGTTCCCTTGTCAGAGCGAAGATGTACGCGTTGAGGATGGACGGGAAAAAGATGAAAAAGACGAAAAGTATCAAGATTGACGAACACGAACCATAACGTTCGACGATTACACGCGGTGCTTGAACGACGAGATTGAAATGACTAGTCGATCGCCAATCATGTATAAAATCAAAACTGCACAAAGTGTATACGGTGTCCGAGACGAAAATCGCCCTGAGTTCGTACTACGATAAGCGGTATATCATACCGAATTCGACCGACACGTTACTGTGAAGACATTATCGGATACCCTTGTAAAATATTCTTGGAAAATGTATCAATGTACTATTGGAAGAAATAATAATTAAGATTTTAGTATACACATGTATTTCATATTTTTTATATATTGTATTATATATATGTATATATATATACAGGGTGAGGAAAAAGTATGGAAACCCTTAAATATCTCGGAAACTATGCATTTTAGAAAGAAATGTTTCAGACAAAAGTTGTAAGGTTGAAAAAGGTCTATTTACTGATCTTATCATTTTGACTTTGCATGGCGTCAAGGTCAGACCAAGATCATCTTGACTTTTTTAAATGGGACACCTGATATATTATTGTAGCTTATCTCGAGAGCTTTCCAAAACACTATAATAAAGTATTTTTTCATAAAGTACTTTTTGAGTTACGAGGCTTGAAAGATACAGTATTTTGACATAAAATACAAAATATCTTGAGAAACATTCAGTTTTCGATAATCTTATTTTGATACTTTTTGCACAGAATAATGAAATCAAGCAATTGGTGTAAAGAAAACACATGGTTGATTTGAAAAAAAATGTTGCAAAGTATATACTTGTGGTCTTTAGCGGAAACTGAATGTTTCTCAAGATATTTTATACATATATATATATGTATATATATATATATATATATGTATATATATATATATATATATATATATATACCCTAAGTCGTTTCGGTGGTCGGACGACAACGCCTGGGGGCTGTTGTTCTGAGTCGTCTCGTTAGTCGGACGTACACGTGACAACGCCTAAAGGTCTTCGCCTTGAAACACGGTGCTTCGATACTATCGTCTACTCGCAACGTGCTCGTTTTCAGTCTTAGATTCGCGACGTGCTCTCTTCTCAATCTTGACCTTTATTGATTGATTGACTGAGACTGACGTGGACCACTACGACTTATTTTATATTGACTGTCTCGACCCCCTCTACACGTCCTTATGTGAGCCAAAAGAAAAGAAATTAGATCAAACAATTGCCGCCATAGAAAGCCGAAACAATACCGCGATCCGTGTGACTCAGACCGAAGCGCCGAAGATAGTAAAACGAGCCACTATCGTCGGCGTTTGACTCTTTGTGAAGATGTCCGCCGTCAATGTAGACAATAGATAGTTTGTCTATATGGTGTCCGCACCGCTGATGTTCGCTTATTGTCAGCTTATTCATTTGATGGTCGTGAACGACAGTTATCGCTTTGTTTGTAACAAATGATAATGTAGAAAACAGAATTAAAAATTTTGGTAAGTTATTGACATTTTTAGTTCCATTTAGATGAAAGCGTTTTCAGAATTTCAACAATCTCTCCAGCATCCCTTAATATAATATTATTTTAATTATTTCAATACACTTGTCTTTCGACTTTCGCGGAGTTCCATTCTTTTTACGCGGTTATTATCCTTCGATTTACACGATACTTTTTATAGTCTTAGTTTTATTTTGGCACTTCGACTTCAGTTTCATTATGAACATATCTCTTTGAAAAGTATATTTTCTGACAAAAGGTAAGGAACGAGTATAGGATAAAATATGGAGAGACACCACTTTTTGTTAAAGTAATAACAAGAATTAAATTTTGGCATTAAATAAAACAATTAATTTTTTATTATAAAATACATACTAATACAGTACAAAAAAGAACATAAATAGAAATCTTTATACATATATAACAATAAAATTAAAAAATAAAAAATAATAAAAGACATATAGGCAAAGTGGCGTTTCTTCCACAACCTGTGGGAGAGAGAGATGCCACACTATAAAGGAAAAATGCTATATTATTTTTTCTTGTTGACATGTTTTTTGCGTATATTTTCCTTCCTACAATTATTGCAATGTGGAGAATACATAGTGCATGTCTCGTGGAGTCATTTTAGGCCATTTTTTGATATTTCACCATTTTTTTACTTTTTCTATGGGCAACTGCAGATTTTCCTCAGTCTATTATCCTCTGACTACATTGTTTTTTCGGATGTACTTTCTCTTTCTAAAATGCAAAAAACATGTCATATCACTGATTAGGACAAATGCCTTCAAAACGAATGCCTTTTGGTGTAATGTCACGCATTGTCACAACCGAGCCGGTATTGATTTATTTTTCTAAGCGCCGACGCCTCTATCGAAAGCCATTGAAAGTATAGATATAGATATTTCTGTTACATGTCGAAAGATATTACAAGTGTGGCATCTCTCCCCATGTGGCGTCTCACCGTATTTTATCCTATTTGGATGTACTTACTCTTACCCTTACTCTTACTCTTACGTACCCTTACTCTTTAAATGTTTTCTGTACGACGCATTAAATTATAAATAATGTTCTAGCTTACTATTAATTTTTGATACGAATTATCATTTAAAATATTTAAATTGTCCAAACTCTGAAAATACAGCATGGTTCATCGGTCGTTTTTTTAGGATCTTGGAAGTGAATGGAAAACTAGTGGTAGGAGCAGGCAGGAGCGATCTGACACGTCTTCTGGCCGTCGCGCCTGACGCGGCGCAGATAGTAGTCCTTCGAAAGGGCGAGTCTCTCGCAGCATTGCGTACCCTGCGCTCCGATAATCTCAGACTAACACACAGAATCGGTTACCTTGAGGAGCAAGTGAGAGATCTTCTGGCGCCGAGCAGAGCTGAAGTCCCCACTGAGGATCCATCACCGAATCGTCAGGAACATGTACAGGTAAACGCTGGCACTAGATCGAGATAAGTCATGTCTCGTTTCTTTGGGAAAGTGTCGACGAACGAAAATTCGTCGAACATTCAATCACATTTCTTAAAATTCTAATTTTATTATAAACATTTATTTTAAATCATTACTTAAAAATCATTATCAAAAAATTACTATGCCAGAAGAGAGTAACTTTATAAAAACTACATTAAAAAAGTAACTGTTAGGATAGGATCAGTTATTTTCGTTCAAATCCCAGTATTGATAATTTTTAAAAGGGAAGAAAATATCTTATATCGGACAAACTAATAAAAACTTTACTGTATCTGGAATGTCTATCTAAAAATTCATCGGTCGAAAGATTTCTCATGATTTCCCTATTTAAACTTAATTGCAAAAGATAAACATAATAAAAACACTTTTCAAATCTTTCAAATGACGCCCACACGGAATGAGAGTTCCAGATTCGAATCCTGGCTGAATAATATTTTTCGCAATAAATTCTTTATCTAAAAAGCCAAAAAATTAAAATTGATATCGATTTTAAAGTTGGCGATTTACTGCATTTCAATGTCCGACAAATCTAGTCGGCGACACGCAGATAATTTGCCAGACGGGTTAGATAAAAATTGAAAGTTTATAATAAAAACAAACATGTATAATAAAAAGAATCATGGATCATGCTACTCGCCGGTTGGTAATAATTAGCGCTCGCTTTTTTTATTTCTTATGCTAAAGACTAAAACTATTCTTTTCTACTGAATTTCATTGAAGTCAAATTTCACGAAAAAAGGAAATCGAGGAATCCCCAAGACGTAACACATAAATATTATATCAAACTATCAATCTAATAGTAAACGAAGTATCAGAAAAGTTGATATATTAATAAAAATACTTTTCATCTTTTACATAAAATATATTTGTAAATAATTTGTTTCTAAAATCTTAACTAGTGTTGTCGTTCTGCGGGGGTATGACGGATGCTTTTGGGAATCTGCCACAGGTTCAGGACGACGGGATTTTGAAGATTTAATAAACTTTTAACTTTTAGTTTCGTGTATTTTCTTTCAAGATCCCGCTTCTTACAATATGACCGAACTGTTGACTCGCGTGTTGACAGTGAGGCTGATCGAGCGTTACATCTTTCCTTGTGCCTTATATCCGGTCTAAGTCAGTTCGGTCAGTCTACGTCAAGGTTTCCCGATCCTTCATATTCGCGTTCCTGGTATTGTTTATCGGTCACTGGGTCCTTGCCGCGTGGGCATTTCTCGAATCGCGATTGGGATCACTCGGTCAGCAATTGCCTAATTCTATTATTGTTATGCCTTAAGTTATTGTCGTACCATAGTTACGACATGGGGGGGAGCCATAACATCCCTCCCTCTTTGAAAAAAGAAAAACGAGCGGTTACTTTTCGTTTTTCTTTCTTCTTACTTACTTGCTAGTAGGGTTCTTTATTATTTTACATTTGTGATTATCTGATACATGGTATTACTTATTTAATACAGCATAGCGGTATTGCGTTGTACAGTTGGTTGGTTTACCGGTTGTTGTCGTTTCCACTTTTTTTTATACAAAGTATGGTTATTATTGCGCTTAGTACTATTATAGCTACGCTGCTTGTGCACGCCGGGAGTATGACATGTGCTTTGTGGAAAATTCCTTCTTCTGTTATTGGATCGCTATCTAATTTTTTGCTGAGTTCGTCCGTGCTCAAATTCAGTTTTATAATTTCAGACGGTTCGGTAATTATAGATTCTATTTTCATTTTTGTATCTTTATCGTTTGCAGTTTTTCCTTTTTCTTGTGTAATATTAAATTCTGGTATGTGCGTTTGTATGTATTTAGTGCCTATTTGTTTTTTCGTCCGTAGCGTCATGTCGGGTGTTGTCAGTCGACAGTTTGTATTTAATGTGATTTTTCCCGTTCGCTTTAGTATGATTTTGTTCTCCATTAGATTTTCGTATTTTATATTTATTTCCTGCTCGGAACGCGAAGTGTATAGCCATGTCTGTGGTTCGGTCGGTGTTATTCATATTGTTCTGTTCAAAAATAGATGTCTTTTTTCGCATGCATTTACGAAACCTGAGGTTTTTAAAATTTGCACTTTGCACGGTGCTTCGGGATTCGCATAGTACGCGGGAAAAATTTTTTCGCATATGATCTTCGTGTCATCGCGTTTACATTCGTTTAGGTCACGTTCTCTGATACTTAAATAATTGTGCCCTTCTTGGTCTATTGCTAATAGTTCATGCGTGATTTTAAGAAATGTGAAACTATCGTCTTTTTTCTGTACTGAAAAAGGTATGGGTATTACTAATTCGTATATCAGGTACGTAACGATAGGAAAGATAATTAGACGATCAAACGATCTCGTAGAGAGATGTTCGATCGTAATTATGAAGAAGGTCTCGTTCGAGACGATTTTACAATGTAGTACCATCTTTCGCCTCGTGGCGCCACAAGCTTCAGAGCAAAGAACAAACTTCCTTTCTTCCCTTTCCACCTTCCGTGTATCTATGCTTCATATAGTTTAAAGCTTAAAGAGTATCTTTAATAAAAATTACTTAAGACACGGGTATTGGGAAAGGTAAAATTTTCCTTTTTGGGTGGGAGTGTCGTCTCGAACGAGACCTTCTTCATAATTACGATCGAACATCTCTCTACGAGATCGTTTGATCGTCTAATTATATCTCAGGTCTTGTTCTCGACGATTTTACAATGTAGAGATTTAGAGAAAATTTTTATTTTTATTTCTTTTATTATGTATATATCTTTCTTTCAATTTCCAAAAACAAAATTAAAAGAACGATTCTTTTGTTTTCCAAAATTAAAACTTTCCTTATGCTATAGTTATACATATGTATATAAGAACTTTTTATTATTATTATAATCATTTTTTTTTTTTAAATAAAATATACTGCACATATATTATCCTTTACTTATATATAAGTTTTTTAACAAAGGATTCTTCATTTTGAACAATCGTTTTGTTATAATGTTTTGCAAAAACCTTAGAACCTTCTGACCAACTTCCGTATTCAAAGATTATTTTGGTTATGAAGTGTCGTGCTACTATCGCGGCATCTTGATTTGGTATTGCCTTACTAAATTTCGTGAGATTGTCCTGGAAAGTTAGTATATATTTATTTCCGCTATTTGTTATTGTTAATGGTCCTACTATGTCTAAAGCACATTTCTCGAATGGTTTATCCGGTGTATTGGTAATTGCTAATGATCGGTAATTGCTTTGATTCGTGTTAACTTATTTTTCTGGCAATCTTCACATTTCGTGTAATTTTCTACGTCCTTGGTCAATCCTGACCAAGTTATGCTCCAGTCGGATCCTTTTTATTGTCCGCTCTATCCCTTGGTGTCTTCCCAGGGGTGCATTATGATACTCGTGTAGAATTTGTTTCTTCTCCTTTTCGGAGTATTCCCTTAACTTATTATTTTTCTGTATGTTGTGTATGAGTCCTTTCTCTGTGGGGTAACGGCTCAACGCGTCAGCATGTTTGTGTTTCCTTTTTCGGTTTTATGTATTATCTCGTAGTCGTATTCCTTGAGTTTCAATCTCCAACATATCAATCTCGAACCGGGGTCAAGGACATTAAATAATCATATCAATAGTTTGTGATCCGTAATTATTTTGAATTTTGTTCCGTATAAATACGGTCGGAAATATTTAACTACCACACAATCACAATTCTTTTTCCGTAGTATTATAATTTTGCTCCGCCTTACACAATACACGACTGGCGTAAGCTATCGATCTGTCCTGACCTACGATACTTTGTGAAAGGATCGCTCCGATGGCGTAATCGGATGCGTCCGTTAGTACTAGGAACTCTTTATTGAAGTCCAGGTAACCTAATACCGGTGCTGTAGTTAATCTTTCTTTTAATTTCTCGAAGGCGTTTTGCTGTTCCACTGACCATAAAAATTTTTCGCCCTTTTTGGTCAATGGTCAATGGTTGGTCAATGGTTTCGCAATCTTCGAAAAATTTTCAATGAATTTTTGATAGTATCCAGCTAATCCTATAAACGATTGAATATCTTTTACTTTTTTGGGCGTCGGGAAATCTTTTACGACCTTCAATTTGGAAGGGTCAGGTATGATACCTTCTTTTGAAAGTATGTGGTCTAGATAGCTTACCTCCTTTCGTAGAAATTCGCACTTGTCCGGCTGTAACTTTAAGTTGTGCTTACATAATCTCTGCAGTACTTCTATTAACCATTTATTATATTCCGTCAAGCTGGAACCGTATACCATCGATATCATCGAGGTATACAAGGCATCTGATGCCCTATTCCCGTTAACACTGAGTTCATCAGTCTCTGGAATGTTGCCGGTGCGTTTTTAAATCCAAACGGCATTCTGTTAAATTCGCAATGGCCATATGGTGTGGAGAATGCTGTTTTATGTCGATGTTCTTTGTGCATAGGAATCTGATAATAACCTAACGCTAAATCGAGTGTTAAAAAATATTTGGCGTTTCCCAGCTGATCCAATATGTCGGTTATATTTGGCAATGAGAATGAATCTCCGATCGTTAAGTCGTTTAGTTGTCGAAAGTCTACAACGATACGTATTGTAGTTTTGTTTTTCCGGATGCGTCCGATTTCTTTGGAACGATCAGCAGCGGTGCGTTCTACTGGCTCATGCTGGGTCGAATGATCCTCTCTTCGAGCTTTGTTTAATCTGTTTATTTACCTCTGCCTTGTGCTTTTCCGACAGGCAGTATGGTTTTACGTTTACAGGCGCACTATCCGTTTTCGTGGTGATCTCGTGTAACATTGCCCTAGTGTATGTCAAACGGTCATTTTCCAAATAAAAAGTATCACAAAAATCTTCACAAATTAATTCGAGCGTTTTTCTTTCTTCATTATTCAAGTGTTCTGTTCTCAATTGTTTGAATAAGCGCTCTTTTCTAGTGTGAATGTGCTCCGTGGTATCAGTTGTCTGTAATGTGAATACATCAGCTCGCTTATCCACGTGCCACTCTTCTATCTCCACGCACGGTGCGGGGATATTAATTTCTTGTTCATATTTATTATAGCGATTGGGCATTCGAAGTCTTCCGGTTTCACTAGGCAGTTCCCGATAAATACTCCGGGTAGAGTTTCTTCCGATCGTACTATCCCTACTCGGTTATTTGCTGTGATTGCTTATACAATCGTTTTGTTACGCGGTTTTAATGTTAATTTTCGGAATGGGTGCATTTTAAACGTCGTGTTTCCTATGCACATTTGTTTTTTCCCGTGATCGGACTTAGCCTTGTGCCGGGTTAAAAAGTCGCTTCCCAATATTCCTTCATAGTCTATGGGGAAATCGTCCTTAAGTATGTATATAGTCTTATAATTTTTTCTCCGACTGACACTGTTGCCCGTATTTTCCCGAGAGTATGGATCTTATGCCCAGTTACTCCGGTTAAAGCCATTTTTTCCTCTCGTACTCCTGTGTCGCCTTTTACCAATTTTTAGTAAGGTAAGGGTGGCTCCTGAGTCGAACAAGAGATGCGATTGTCTTCTTTTACTTCCTTAATGGATAGAGTTATAAGGTCTAGAACGTTGCGTTCGTCGATGTGACATGTTACTTGTGCCATTTGATACTCTTTAGCATCTCGAGTTTTATGCTTTCTCGGTTTCTCTTCTTCTTCGCTACTGCTCATGAAAGAGTCTTCCTCTTCTTCACTTCGTTTATTCTTTCTTGTCTTGGCAGCGATATTTAGGAGTGTCTTCTTTTGACCCTTAGCTTTTGTTGGGGACGCACACTCCTTGTCACGGCGTCCATGTAAGGACCAGCAATCGTCCCTTTTATGTCCTGCTTTCTTGCAATACGTACAATATTTTTCCATTGCGTTGATGTCGTTTGTTTTTTCGGCTTTCGGCAGTGTAAATCTATTAGCGTATCAGCTGCTTCGGCATTCTTGTCCGTGATGGCCTTTCTTGCCACATTTATGACATTGAATATCTTTGCTGCGATTTCCTTACATTCCGGACATTAACATAGTTTGTTTTGTTTCGGGTGTTCCGCCAGCAGGTCCTTTAACCTGCTTCCTCTGTGCTTGCCCCTGCTAAAGTTTCTTGCAACGTAGTGTAGTGCTGAGAGCGCACTAGCAACTTAATTCAGTCCTCATGCAGTCCTATCTGGAAATTCTGTAGGGCTTGTTGCTATATTGTGTCAAGAATTACGCGTTTCTGTTCGCTTGTGCGTCCCTGGTTCTCGATCATTGATTCGTATAGCTTCATGGCTAGATTGTCTACCCTCAATCCGTAGGTACGTGCGCTTTCGCCAGGTTTTTACTTTAACGAATTGAATTCGATTTCCAAGTGTGTTGTGCTTCTTTTGCTTAGATAGCACATTTCTAATTCTCTTTTCCATTGTTGGAAACTGCTTATATCTCGCGTTTCAAAGTCAGTCATAGCCTTTCCTCTTAATTTTGTACAAAGTACGGCTTCTAACAATGTTTTTTCTTCTACGGGATTGATATTCTTTAGCACGTAGGTACATGCGCTCAAAAATTCTTTTAATTTCGCTTGGGATGTCCCGTCAAATTCGGGCACCATGTCGCGTGCCTCTTTCAATCGCAAGTATCCGCTTACATGGACGGCTTGATTACGTACGTCGACGTGTGTTCGTCCGTACGTGATGTCTAGGGGATCGCGACGGTGTTCGCGTCCGTTCCCTTGACTCGTTGCTCTCATAGTGTGCCATTTCGACTCGGCTTAGTCGTTCTTGAATTAGTTAGTATTTCCTCTAATATTTTTCCCAGTAGGGCGTTAGTATTTTCCCCTTAACGTGATGCCTGTCTCGCGTTTCCTGGATTATGTTGCGTTGGTATGCGTAGCGCTATATTCCGCATGCAACTAATTTCCGCATCTATCTCTTCATCGTTTATTGGTAATTCATTTTGTTCACGCGGTATGTTTTACTGTGCCATTTCTGCTTTGTTTGCGTTTCGTCTTGCGATATAGTATTCGTCGGGGTCAAAGACACTGCTATCGTAGGACGTAAGTGAGAATTCTCGTCGGTGTGCGAGTTGGACACTGTCTATGTCTGAGTCTATGTCATCTAACACCTGCCTTGGGTGCTTCGTCAGGGCGGTATTGTAGTATACTATCGTTAAATTCATCAAATTGGAATGCGCGCTCGATAACTACGTTCGGATGTTCCTCCGGTTCTGGGGAACTTTTGCTTGAGTATCGCGTTTCCAAATTTTGTCGTATGCGGTTGCGAATATCGCTTATGGCCCGGTCTACTATTTGCACGGGGCTTGCAAAGCTAACGGTACGTGCTCGCTGTGACGGCTCGCTGTGTAACCACGACGCGTTTTTCGAGGCGGTAATTCGGTTAGAGCTTTCCGACATTTACAATGAATTCGCAGTATACAATATATATATAATTTTTTCTTTATTTGCGGACTTACATTAACGCTGCACTTCGCATGTTTGCTTCCTGTTGTTGTCCGTCCCTGCGATGCAGGATGAGTCGTTGCGGTGAGTCGGTGTCGTCTCGGATTTCGTGATCTGCTTATCGGTTGCTCGCTTGGGCTAGTCACCTTGGCTCCGCTTGAGACGATGTTTTGATTCACGTTCCACGTGATTTCTTCAGGTCCTTGATGTCGTTCCTGAATGAGTTCGAGGCAGATCTCACCGCTGCCACCAGTTGTCGTTCCGCGGGGGTACGACGGATTCTTTTGAAAATCTGCCAAAGGTTCAGGACAACGGAGTTTTCAAGATTTAATAAACATTTTTAACTTTTAGTTTCGTGTATTTTCTTGTGAGATCCCGCTTCTTACAATATGACCGAACTATTGACTCGCGTGTTGAGGCTGAGCGAGCGTACATCTTCCTTGTGCCTTATATCCGGTCTAAGTCGGTCAGCCTACGTCAAGGCTTTCCGATCCTTTGCATTCGCGTTCCCGGTATTGTTTATCGGTCACTGAATCCTTGCCGCGTTGAATCCTTGCGCGTGGGCATTTCTCAAATCGCGATTGGGGTCGCTCGGTCAGCAATTGCCTAATTCTATTATCGTTATGCCTTAAGTTATTGTCGTACCATAGTTACGACATGGAGGGGCATAACACTAGCATGATAATGAATTTCTCATAAACATTCTCACTCAAGAAAATAACACTAACGAAATAAAAGATATACGAGTAATTAGAAGAAATAGTAATTGTTGTATTCTATTGAGCTTTATTTAATTAGATTTTAATTAGATTTTGTTTACAATCAATGAAATTGACGTTAAATGAGTTGATTCAGAAATTCAATGTTATATTATAGGTTTTCCAAAAGGGACCTCAAGTGACAGCACTCGTGGCAAATCTACCCGGTCTCAACGTGAAAAGCTGTACAGAACTGCGGCAAAATCTGCCAACTGTTCGAAGTAAACACAGCGATCACTCCAGGCGTCTGACAGACGCGAGGAGTCAACGCGAGTTTGACTTCTCGTCTGATGGGGTCACAAACGGTCATCACAAGTCCCGGAACCGACAGAAGCACCAAGGACTCCAGCTAGCCAGATCGATGGCTAGCCTCGACTGCAAGTCGACACAATCGCAGATGCAGCGTCGAAGATCACCGCGCATCGAATCTGCAATGGAGAATTTGCATAAGAATCGTAAGAGCGGCTCGCAGTTGCAATCGCTGGAATTCGATTCCGAGCCGACCTACTATCGTTTACAGGTACGCTCACTGTCGCAACGTCGTAGCGTTGATGTGACAGGATGATAATCGGAAAGTAAATATTAGGTGTAGTAAAAAGAAATCCATTATTTTTTCAATAGATGGCTTTAGTAATCTGTATCTCGCGTTGTATAAGTGCGATCGAGTTACGTTAGATGGCGTTAGAAAGATAAGATTTCGTACTAAAAAAACTTCTCAGACAGTTTTGTGATTGCTTGACTCAGTATTGTTTGAGCACGCGTCAAAGATGGACACCAGAGAAAATACGCCATATTTTACAGTTTTTCTTCGATAGAGGCGAAAACGCAAGCCAGGCGGCTGAAAATGTGAATAGTGTTTATGGTCCTGATACTGTAACAGCCAATCACGCGCAATTTTGGTTTCGTCGATTCCGTTCTGGTAATTTTGATGTCAAAGATGTCAAGACCACGCTCTGGAAGGCCAATTGTCGAAAATGTCGATAAAATAATGGAAATCGTCCAGTCCAATCGACCGTCATGTAAGCACTGTTTCGATTGCCCAGGAGCTAAACATTGTACAAAAAACCGTTTGGAACCACTTAAATAAGGCTGGATACAAAAAGAAGCTCGATGTATGAGTGCCACACGAGTTAACGCAAAAAAACCTCATGGACCGAATTTCCATCTGCGAATCGCTGCTGAATCGCAACAAAATCGACCCATTTCTGAAGCGGATGGTTATTGGTGATGAAAAGTGGGTCACTTACGACAATGTCAAGCGAAAACGATCGTGGTCGAATCGCGGTGAGCCGGCGCAAACGGTGGCCAAGCCAGGATTGACGGTCAGGAAGGTTTTGCTGTATGTTTGGTGGGATTGGCAGGGAATCATCTACTATGAGCTGCTTCCCTACGGCCAAACTCTTAATTCGGACCTGTACTGTCAACAATTGGACTGTCTGAAGAAAGCAATCGCCCAGAAGCGGCCAGCTTTGACCAATAGGAGAGGAATTGTGTTCCATCAGCCACACACATCGATAGTGACTCGCCAGAAGCTCCGGACCTGGCACCAAGTGATTACCACCTGTCTATGGCGAATGATTTTGCTGGTGAAAAATTCGCCTCAAAAGAAGCTTGTGAAAATCGACTGTCCCAGTTTTTTGCCAATAGGGACGAGGATTTTTATGAGAGAGGCATAATGAAATTACCTTCAAAATGGCAACAAGTTATCGAACAAAACGGTGCATATTTGATCTAAATCGGATCATTCTAACTATGCTAAATAAAGCCTTCAATTTAATGCAAAAATAATGGATTTCTTTTTACTACACCTTATAGTTGTTATCTTATAACGAAAGTAAATACAATGAAATGAATTAAACATCATTTTGTAGAAGGAATGTCATTTTCATAAATACATAGAACAGAAAACATACACATTTATAAATTTGTAAAAATAAATATGTGTAAGAATCTTATATTATATATACATAAATACATACACATATACATAGGTACATATACGTTCACGCACGGACACACGCACACACGCAGAACGTACCAAACCAAAACCACCTGTTAATGGCAGATTTCTGAGACCATTTTAAAACAAAAATCATACCAAAATAACGAGGTTATAATACAATAGTTTTTATATGGGAAACGAATATACAAAATGGCTGATAAGTTTCATCACAGCCGAAGTGTACAGCTAGATTGACTCATATTGATGATAAAAGTCAAATACCATTATGCAATATTCACAATAGTTATTGAGTTATTAATTAAAGTGTCTGAGCCAATGCGCGCGTGAGAAAATGGTAGGTTGGGCTGTTTGGCAACATTGGTCGCGTTCAGCAGACTCAACTGATACAGAGCGATTGATCCGAGTGATCCGTGAGCGCTTAGTGATCAAAACCGAGTCTGCTGAACGGACGTTACACGGACGCGAAAGAGTGACCCAAAAAATCGCCCCTTTTTGGTCCCTCGATTTTGGGATTGAACTGTGTGCCAAATGATATCTTACAATAAGACATTAATCACAGAGAAGTTTCAAGTTGAGGTGACAATTGTTATCAGAGCTGGGGGGGGGGGGTCAAAGTTCACTACCTTTTTACTTCAAAGCAATTCAATTTAAGAATTTCAAGCGAAATGGATAATTGTAAAAGAGTTACCTCAACATTTTTTAGGTCTCTGAATACCAATCGGAAATTAGATTTTAAAAATTTAAAATGGCTGACTCAATAGCAAACTCTGCATACGAAATGGTTTATTTTTCAATAAATTCAGTCAAATAACTTAAAGCTACATATCCTGGGTTTTGGATAGTTGTTAATCAATTTTAGATCAGATATCCAAAATTCAAAATGGCCAATTCAATGCGGCCAAATACCAAAAAATATTGATTTTTTCAATGCAATTTATTTTAAGAAATCAATCATTTATCTTGGTGATTTTGTAAATCTATTCCTAATGGAAAAACATATTGAGACTTATCTTTCTCGATTTTGTTTTTTTGGAATCGTTATGGATATATTACATATATTAGGATTGGGTATGTATACTCCATGATATTGACCATATCCAAGAAACCATACAATGGTCATTATGTGGCTGCAACATCCGACAGTTCGCGCGCCACTTTCACATGTACAATAGTACTCTGTAATTTAATTTCATCCTGTTTTAACTTTATCAATGAGTACAAAAATATGGTGATGTTTTTTTATAAATAAAATAAAATAAGAAAAATAAAATTAGGAAAAAGTATAAGAAAAGAATAACTTTTTAGAGTAACCCTCATAAATTAAAAGATATTTAATAACATATGCATGAAAAAATTCATTTTTTTGTGCACAGCTCGCCATATTAAATTGAATTTTAAATATTTGATTTAAAATTCGTTAATAGTCATCTAAAAAAAATCTCCAGGATATGTAGCTTCAAGTTATTTGACTGAATTTATTGAAAAATAAAACATTTCATATGTAGAGTTCGCTATATTGAGTCAGCTATTTTGAATTTTTAAAATCTAATTTCAGATTGGTATTCAGAGACCTAAAAAACGTTGGGGTAACTCTTTTACAATTATCCATTTCGCTTGAAATTTTTAAATTGAATTGCTTTGAAACAAAAAAGATACTATGTCAGTGAAATTTGACCCTTCTCCTAGCTCTGATAACAATTGTCACCTCAACTTGAAACTTCTCTGTGATTAATGTCTTATTGCAAGGTATCATTTGGCACACACCCAGATAACAATTGGTGAAGGCTCATATTGCCCTCACGCGTGATTATCACATCGTGCGTGCGAGAACGCCATCATATCGCCTTCACAACGTGACGGGGGCACAAGTGTGAGCGTAGATGATATCACTGTGCAATCACGCGTGATGGCAATATGAGGATCGTGTAGTACTCATCATAGGTGACATAAAAAACATACATATATATATATATATATATATATATATACAGGGTTGGGCAAAAGTCCGGAAACGGTCAAATATCTCGAAAAGGATCAACTATAGCGAAAAATTGTAAATAGCAAAGTTGTAGGGGTTAAAAAAATGTATCTAATGATGACTAAAAGTTTTACTTTGAGTGGAGGACGAAGATCATATAAAAGTCAAATTGAATTTTTTAAATGGAACTGCCTACTTTTTATTGCATATTCTTATAGCTTATCTCGAGACCTTTCCAAAACACTATAATAAAGTATTTTTTTGTTAAGTATTTTCCGAGTTATAAAGCTTGAAATAATTTCTTAATTTTACATAAACTGTAAAATATCTCGTAAAATATTTACTTTTCGATGACCTTATCTCAATACTTTTATGCACAGAATAATGAGAGGAATCAATTGGTGTAAAGAAAACACATAGTTGTTTTTAAGAAAAAATATGTAATTGTTAGTTACAAATTGCATATTTTTTCTTAAAAACAACTATGTGTTTTCTTGACACCAATTGGTTCCTCTCATTATTCTGTGCATAAAAGTATTGAGGTAAGGTCATCGAAAAGTAAATATTTTACGAGATATTTTACAGTTTATGTAAAATTAAGAAATTATTTCAAGCTTTATAACTCGGAAAATACTTAACAAAAAAATACTTTATTATAGTGTTTTGGAAAGGTCTCGAGATAAGCTATAAGAATATGCAATAAAAAGTAGGCAGTTCCATTTAAAAAATTCAATTTGACTTTTATATGATCTTCGTCCTCCACTCAAAGTAAAATTTTTAGTCATCATTAGGTACATTTTTTTAAGCCCTACAACTTTGCTATTTACAATTTTTCGCTATAGTTGATCCTTTTCGAGATATTTGACCGTTTCCGGACTTTTGCCCAACCCTGTATATATACAGGGTGTCCCAGACCACCCGTCCACCCCATTTAAAAGCTAGGGATGCGATTCTATCAAAAAATGTTGTAAACAAAAGTTGTATGGTTTTAAAGGGGACATAAGATGGTGTCATTAATTTGACCTTGAATAGTTACTTGAAGGTTACGTGAAGGTCACCTTTCATTTTTTAAATCGAAACCCCTATTTTTCATTAGATATTCTTCTAGCTTATCTCGAGAGCTTTCCAAAACACTATAATAAAGTATTTTTTCATTAAGTATTTTTCGAGTTATAAAGCTTGAAGTAATTTCTTAATTTTACATAAACTGTAAAATATCTCGTAAAATATTTACTTTTCGATGACCTTACCTCAATACTTTTATGCACAGAATAATGAGAGGAACCAATTGGTGTCAAGAAAACACATAGTTGTTTTTAAGAAAAAATATACAATTTGTAACTAACAATTACATATTTTTTCTTAACCCTCCGGAGTTACACTTATGCCACATAGCATTGGAGTTACACTGGGTGAATTTTACCCAGTGCGATTTTCTAACGCTTATTACTCAGCGTTAAAACAAGCTTTTGAGACGTATTTTTTTTTCAAACTCATTGCCAGAATCTCAAAAATATGATTCTGTTGTTTATTTTACTCCCGATGCAATACTTTTTTAAGTATTTTAGAAAATATAAGAATACTTTTTCCGGAGATACACACAAATGTTAGTTTCGATTCGGGTAAATTTTACCCAGTGTAACTCCGGAGGGTTAAAAATAACTATGTGTTTTCTTTACACCAATTGATTCCTCTCATTATTCTGTGCATAAAAGTATTGAGGTAAGGTTATCGAAAAGTGAATATTTTACGAGATATTTTACAGTTTATGTAAAATTAAGAAATTATTTCAAGCTTTATAACTCGGAAAATACTTAATGAAAAAATACTTTATTATAGTGTTTTGGAAAGCTCTCGAGATAAGCTAGAAGAATATCTAATAAAAAATAGAGGTTTCGATTTAAAAAATGAAAGGTGACCTTCACGTGACCTTCAAGTAACTATTCAAGGTCAAATTAATGACACCATTTTATGTCCCCCTTAAAACCATACAACTTTTGTCTACAACATTTTTTGATAGAATCACATCCCTAGCTTTTAAATGGGGTGGACGGGTGGTCTGGGACAGCCTGTATATGTATATAATATTGCTACACATATAAATATATATAGGATTACAAAATATTTGTCTAATGTTTTAAAGGATTGTTTTGTGTAAATATTTATTTTTATTCAGTGACTGATTTACACATCTTTTATTTATATATATATATAAAAGATGTATAAATCAGTCACTGAATACAAATAAATATGTACACAAAAACACAAAACAATCCTTTAAAATATTAAACAAATATTGTAACACTTTCACATTTTTAATATTTTTTTCACTAGACTTGTTAAATTATATATTTATAAAACAAATGCGCATTTACATACCTCATGTGAGGCTCATATCGCTCGCACGCATGAGGAGCGCATTTCGCTCGCATACGTGCGATCTCACGCGTGCGAGCGATATCGCCATCAATTGAGGACGCATCTGTCGGATCCAATGATATCACCGCATGCGGATAATCCGCACGCGTGCGCGCACCATGCTATCACTGTGCGGGCATATTGTTATCTGGGCAGTTCAATCCCAAAATCGAGGGACCAAAAAGGGGTGAAAAAACTACCTTTTTTTGGGTCACTCTTTCCCGATGTCACGTGACTTTTCTAACCTTATTTTCAGTATATGTCACTCGTGTTAACAATTAATCGTGTTAAATGTGCAATAGACTGGTAAGACTGGTAATATTTTAAATAGATTAGATTTATATAATAGAATTTATATAAACATTCGTAGAAATGAACATAGTTTACTTATTGTAATTATTAGCAATTGATTTCTAATAATTTTTAATGACATTTCCATTGATTCTATTAAAGTTATCAGATTATTAAATAAGTATCAAATTTCAGTATCATTAACAAGCTCCAATATGAATAATTTAAATATTATTGATTTACTTGAAGAAGAAGATGATGATGATGATGACGATGAGGTTGATGATTATAATGATGGTCATAATGACCGAAGGGATGTATTGCAGCTTATGCTTAATGAATTAATGGAACCGGAACAGAATGACTTAGAAGTGAGACGACGTGATGAAAGATTTCGAAATCGAAATTATTATGAAATAATTGTTCCTCAGTATGACAATTTTCTATTTAAGGAGCATTTTAGAATGTCTCGTGCAACCTTTGAAGTACATATAATAAATTTTATAAAACTATAAATTTACATAGGATTAGTTCGGATATTTAAATTAGTTATATGAACAAATTTTTGTAGGATGTAGTTAACGTAATTGGACGTGCCATTCATGGAAATCCAAATTATCTTGTGGATTTAAGAAAGAAAGTTATGTTCTCAATCTGGATTTTAGCTAAACCTGAAAGTTTCCTCGCTGCTGGAGATCGCTTTGATTTGTCCAAAAGTGTACTGGTCATTATGTATTTAAAGAAATTATCACTGTTATAACTGGTCTGTTACCGAATTACATAACGTGGCCTGATAGACAAAGATGTTATAATGAGGAAAATATTTTTCGAAGACGTTCTCGTGGATTTCCTGGTGTCGTTGGAGCGATCGATGGCTGTCATATTCCAATAAAAGCTCCTGCAGGCAATCCTATAGACTTTACAATAGAAACAAAGCACACTCGATTATACTGCAAGGTGTACGGAGATCATAAGGCATGTTTTATAAACGTTTTCATTGGAATGCCTGGACGAATGCATGATGCTCGAGTATTCAGACAGAGTGAGTTATATGCACAATTAAATGATGCTGAAAATCCTCTACTACCCTCTAATATGCACCTTCTGGGAGACTTTGCCTACCCTTTGATGCAAAATCTAATGACACCGTTTCGTGACAACGGTCACCTAACGAGAGCACAAAGAAATTATAATGTTAAGTTGAGTACCATCAGAGCCATCATTGAAAGAGCGTTCAGTTTTTTAAAAAATAAATTCCGAAGATTAAAATATTTAGATATTTTCGATCCAACTTTTGGAAATACTATCATAGCGGCAGCATGCGTCTTACATAATTTTTTAATTGATAGAAACGAAATCGATTTTGAATATGAAGCGCCACTTGAAGAAGCAATGCCAATACCAAATGACATTGATATAGTAAAAGAAAACGTTCCTGCGATAATGAAAAGAAATGAAATAGTTAATTTATTACAATAAAAAAGTACGTCTTTTTAAAAATAAAATATTTTTTGTTCATAGTAATACTGAATTTATTTTATGCGTAAAGAAAAGTATCACATATGCTAATATAGCCTCAAAAATACAAAAGTAACAAATTCGCAAATTGTTTTACGTTTAAGTAGTGTTACATTGAGATCAATGACAAAACATTTTTATCACAGAACTTAAATTACTCATTGTGATCGAACTTGCTATTCATTTGACAACAAATAAAAGCAACAAAACAATGAGGAATGTACATCTTATTAATATAATCCCAGATAACAATATGCCCGCACAGTGATAGCATGGTGCGCGCACGCGTGCGGATTATCCGCATGCGGTGGTATCATTGTATCCGACAGATGCGTCCTCAATTGATGGCGATATCGCTCGCACGCGTGAGATCGCACGTATGCGAGCGAAATGCGCTCCTCATGCGTGCGAGCGATATGAGCCTCACATGAGGTATGTAAATGCGCATTTGTTTTATAAATATATAATTTAACAAGTCTAGTGAAAAAAATATTAAAAATGTGAAAGTGTTACAATATTTGTTTAATATTTTAAAGGATTGTTTTGTGTTTTTGTGTACATATTTATTTGTATTCAGTGACTGATTTATACATCTTTTATATATATATATAAATAAAAGATGTGTAAATCAGTCACTGAATAAAAATAAATATTTACACAAAAACACAAAACAATCCTTTAAAACATTAGACAAATATTTTGTAATCCTATATATATTTATATGTGTAGCAATATTATATACATATATATATATACAGGGTTGGGCAAAAGTCCGGAAACGGTCAAATATCTCGAAAAGGATCAACTATAGCGAAAAATTGTAAATAGCAAAGTTGTAGGGGTTAAAAAAATGTATCTAATGATGACTAAAAGTTTTACTTTGAGTGGAGGATGAAGATCATATAAAAGTCAAATTGAATTTTTTAAATGGAACTGCCTACTTTTTATTGCATATTCTTATAGCTTATCTCGAGACCTTTCCAAAACACTATAATAAAGTATTTTTTTGTTAAGTATTTTCCGAGTTATAAAGCTTGAAATAATTTCTTAATTTTACATAAACTGTAAAATATCTCGTAAAATATTTACTTTTCGATGACCTTACCTCAATACTTTTATGCACAGAATAATGAGAGGAACCAATTGGTGTCAAGAAAACACATAGTTGTTTTTAAGAAAAAATATGCAATTTGTAACTAACAATTACATATTTTTTCTTAAAAACAACTATGTGTTTTCTTTACACCAATTGATTCCTCTCATTATTCTGTGCATAAAAGTATTGAGATAAGGTCATCGAAAAGTAAATATTTTACGAGATATTTTACAGTTTATGTAAAATTAAGAAATTATTTCAAGCTTTATAACTCGGAAAATACTTAACAAAAAAATACTTTATTATAGTGTTTTGGAAAGGTCTCGAGATAAGCTATAAGAATATGCAATAAAAAGTAGGCAGTTCCATTTAAAAAATTCAATTTGACTTTTATATGATCTTCGTCCTCCACTCAAAGTAAAATTTTTAGTCATCATTAGATACATTTTTTTAAGCCCTACAACTTTGCTATTTACAATTTTTCGCTATAGTTGATCCTTTTCGAGATATTTGACCGTTTCCGGACTTTTGCCCAACCCTGTATATATATATATATATATATATATATATATATATGTATGTTTTTTATGTCACCTATGATGAGTACTACACGATCCTCATATTGCCATCACGCGTGATTGCACAGTGATATCATCTACGCTCACACTTGTGCCCCCGTCACGTTGTGAAGGCGATATGATGGCGTTCTCGCACGCACGATGTGATAATCACGCGTGAGGGCAATATGAGCCTTCACCAATTGTTATCTGGGATCTTAATTCTAGAATATCTTAATATTGTTTATAAAGTAAACTAAGAATCATTCCACAATGCATTGCAAATGTCCCGTCGCAACATTTGCAACGCATTGTGAAATGGCCCTAACAGTAAAGAAGATAGTCAGCGAAATTAAATAAAATGTATCGTGTTATCTTCTGATATATTATTGCTAATCAGAACTGTAGTGAAAAAAAAAAATCTTGGGTAGCATTTATGTACTGTTTTCTTTATTTGATTGTTTATTCCTCGAAAGTAGCAATTCTCGTATCAAGTTATTTCTGTCTTCTTGGAGTTTAATTTTATTTTCTAGGATTTTATTTCTGTTTTCTAGGATTTTATTACTCATATCAATGGACGCCTTGATTTCTAACATAGTTTTAAGGCGCTTTTCTTCGATATCAATTTGTTTTTGTCGTAATACAGCGTATTCATTCCAGTAGCTTTTTGTAATCTTGGAGATGGCGTTTCACTAATAAGATGAGAATTTGTAGAGGAAACACTTCTTGAGGAACAGCCAGGTGAAGGATTAATCGGCTGGAAAGGTGATATTGACGAAGTAGTAGATGAATTTAAATTACAACAAATGTTAGAGGAATCTGAAAAATGTGTTAAAGTGATTACTTCATTATCCTCTTGAGAAGATTCATTATGAGCTATTTCATTATTGCTTTGCATCGATGAAAGTGTTGAACTGTAGTTTATTGTCATGTCATTGGCAAATATATCCTCAAATGTATCGAAATACTCCCACGAAATTCGTCCTCGACCAGTGTTAGATTTTTTATTATTATCTTTTATATTTTTATAAGACTTTTTCATGTTGCGCATCTTTCTATCAAGGAGGTCTTCAGTTAAATCAATATAACCATTTTGCTTCATAATTTGTAAAATTTCTGTCCACAAAGTCTTCTTTTTAACTTTTGGATCTCGAAAACGATCTTTACGATCCAAGTAACTGGTCAAAAGCAATTTCGTCGATTTTGGAGTCCATGAGAAGGACTTTATTTCAAATTCTACAAATATACAAAAATTTTTCAATATATTTGTTACTTCTTTAATAAAAAATAATTAGACAAAGATGATTTATATACCAGTACTTGTACTGTTAGTACTTGTACTGTTAGTAGGATCATTTACAATTGAGGTCAATATTGGAGCAGTTGTGGCATTTTCAAAATACTGCGACCTAAAATCTGCATCTAAAAACAAATTGTATTATTATTGTTAGTAAAAGCATTAAAATAAAATAAAATTTCAAAGTTTATGCAGAGAAAAATTCGAATTACAAAGAAAAATGATTACACTAATTAAAATAAAAAATTTTCTTATATATATATATATGGGACATTCCATGTCAACCGTAACACCTCTGATCCCAAAATTGGTATGGACGGATTTTAACGTTTGACCCCGGAAAATGTTCGTCTTGGAAAGAGCTTTCGAAAGCCGTATGCCGATTTTACGTATTTCAACATGGCGGCGTAGTTATGGCGGTTAAAAGGTATAAATACTAAATTTCGTTTCCATCAAGTGCAGACTAAACTGTGAAAAGTGACGAAATTCATGTGAACCTCGCCATTCGGGGGTTTTTGGGGTTGCTGATTACGAATCTGAAATTAAAATTATGAAATTCAAAATGGCGGATTCAATATGTCGGACCAAAAAATGACAATTTGCTTAATTCATCTGAAACTCAGAATTCTGTAGTTTTTTGGGGTTGTTGATTACGAATCTGAAATTAAAATTATGAAATTTTTACGCGTATTCCGTTTGCAGCGTGTGATACTGTACCGTACACGAGTGCGTGGGTACCTCTTCACATTCCACTGTACCGCTGGCATTTGCGTTGCCCAGGATGATTGACGTGGAGGTCGCTCGGCAGGATTTACATGTTTTCGGGTTGCTGGATTAAGAGCGAGTCTCCTTGCTTCTCAATAATGCGCGATAGAGCTAAACTGCTCTTAGCGTTACCCAGGGTTAACGACGAGGACGTGGCAGAATTATAACCCCACTTGTGTATTGCAAGGATAAGGACCCCGTGGCTCGTCAAGTCCACAGTATTTAATATTGACTCCAAACCCTCCTTGCAATGTGTGTGTGTGTGTGTGTGTGTGTGTGTGTGTGTGTGTGTGTGTGATTGTGGGGGGGTGTGGGTGGGTGTGTGTGCGTGGGCGTGGGTGTGGGTGTAGGTGTAATCATAGCTTCAATTCCTTTTAACCGAGTACTGTAAATCAGCCATTGGTTCTTAGTTGCGCTTGACTATCGAAATACTGATAATTTCTTATCACCATTCACTACACAGGCATGTGCGTTCTGGAATTTTGGTACCGGTGGTGCTCCTGCAAATCTCTTTAAAAGAAATTTCTTAGTTTGTTCATATTCTCCTTTGTTGTAGTACAAAAAAGTTATATTTTTAAATTTCTTTTTTGCCCATTGGAAAAGATCATGTGAAGTTAAGATCGCTTCGGTACACTTTGCTCGAAGACTAGCAAGTGTAGCTTCTCGCTTGACGATAGCTCCTACACCATCACATGCGCCCTTGCCGTGAGCTGTTGCATGAAAATGCCATTCAGCTTCAACATTAAAGTCTTGCTGGTGATTTACAAGATTGCACATTTGATATCGGTTCTTGTAATGTTGCTTTGCACCATCCGTTACGTAAATCAATTTATTGACTTTCGGGCAGATTTGTTTAATTTGTGGCACTAATCGCTCTTGCATCAAGTACACAGCAGCCGTGTCGTGTGTCATGCAATCTGATAAAAAGACAAAACTGCGATGTGTTATGTTTTTTGTTTCTTTATAGTAAATGACGACTGGGTGAACCGTGCATTGGTCATTATTATAGTGAAACGCTTGCGCTGCGTCCTGTGCAACATAAGCATAGTTTTCGGAAAAATCACATTGCACAAGAACTTCTCCTTCGCGTAAATTATTTTTCCGCTCTGAAACATACTTTGATTGCATCTTCGATATGTAATGATGGGGTTTGAATTTAATGATTTGCATACATAGTTCTGCAACGAAATCTTCTACTGAACTGCATTATTTCTTTAATACACACCTGTCTGTTGATTGCCAGGTATTGAAAATTACCTCTGATACACCCCTTTCCTCCAAAATGTCCGTGAGATGTGTAGCAAAATTTTCAGTACCTGGACATGATGTGCATTCGTTTAAATAACAGGCGGGTTGTGGATTTATACACATTATAAATTGCAAACAATCTTGAGGATCATTTATTGGCCTGTCCGAATCAGCTGTAAATTTTCGGAGGCCTGCAGAATCAATCATTAATTTCATGTTTTGATGAATGACGCATACGCATACGCTGTGAGTGCCACTTGCACCGGCAAGTACATACCATTTCGGCCTTAGTTCAGCAAACTTACTTAATCCAACTGGATTTTTAGGATGCTGTGCTTTAAATTGATTGTGAAGCGATTTTAAGTCACACAACAGTAAACGTTTTTGTTTTTTCTCTTTACAGCCGTTAACGTTTACACTAACACAGTCTTTCTTGTTTGGCATGATTCGGCTATTTTCGTCATTTTCGTAGAAATCAAGCACTTTGCTAACTGTATCAATATCGACAGGTTTCCCTATTTTCAAATGTGGTATTGCTAAAATTCCTTCTTCTTTTTTCAAATCTTTAGCATTTTTTGCTATTCTTACAGAAACATCGAATTCTTCAGATATCTTACGGATACTCCAAGAATTAGGCAGTATTGTAAGGATAGTTATTCGCAGCGGATCGTTTGGAGGTAAAGTTGCAAATTTCTCTTTAAGTTCACACAATAGTTCTTTGAAATCTTCGTCTCTGGAAGAAATTTTCTGTTTTTTTGAGGAAGATGGGTTCATACTATTATCAGATTGCACGGCGCTTTCGCAATCTGCTGAGTCCACCGAAGAAGATTTCTGCTGGTCATAGAATTTCTTCCTACAAGTACCACATATCTGTGCATTAAGAGGCATTTGTGAAAATGATGCTAACATATTTTTAGATGGTTTTCGCAAATCTTTACCGACGTGTCTATTCAAATTAAAGGGATTCGAACATCTTTTTAAATGGACCACCTTGTTCGCACAATCTTATTCTTTTTCATTTGACATAATGGTAGAATAGAAAAATCACGAAAATAAATAGCACCGAGTATCTTATACACAAAAATGCATAAAATGTATTTAATTATAATTAATAAAAGAAGTATGTCAGAAATGTGGGGGTCGAAGGTATTACCAGAACATGTATTTTAAAATATAATTAATAAATTTATATTTAATAAACAGTGTTATTATTCGAAAAGATTAAATCATCAATGTTCACATCCAAAATACAAATTAATTTCAAGCGAAAATGAAGTATGTGCTAGTCTGCGCATCGAGCCTTCATATGAACCGCCAGAAACCCATTAATCTAGCGAGCAAGTAGTGTAAACATTGCTGGTTGAAAGAACTGAAAACAAAAACTTTTACTGTTACGTTGCTTAACCCTTACATGCACACATTTTTCTGTGCATGTGATTTATCTGAAATTTGTTACTCGAGGGTTTTTGGGGTCGCTGATTACGAATCCACGCTTGGAATTTCGAAATTCAAAATGGCGGATCAAAATGGAAAAAGTTGCTCGATTTTTTTGAACTTTGTTACTCGGGGGTTTTCGGGGTCGCTGATCACAAATCCGTGCTTCGAATTTCGAAATTAAAAATGGCGGATTCAAAATGGCAGATCAAAATGCGAGAAACGAAACCCCAGCGGCGCGATGCCCCTCTAAATTCAATGAATTTGAAGAAATTTGTCTGCCATATTGAATCCGCCATTTTGAATTTCATAATTTTAATTCCAGATTCGTAATCAGAAACTTCAAAAACCCCCGAATGGCGAGGTTCACATGAATTTCGTCACTTTTCACAGCTTTGTCTGCACTTGATGGAAATGAAATAATTTCTTAATTTTACATAAACTGTAAAATATCTCGTAAAATATTTACTTTTCGATGACCTTATCTCAATACTTTTATGCACAGAATAATGAGAGGAATCAATTGGTGTAAAGAAAACACATAGTTGTTTTTAAGAAAAAATATGTAATTGTTAGTTACAAATTGCATATTTTTTCTTAAAAACAACTATGTGTTTTCTTGACACCAATTGGTTCCTCTCATTATTCTGTGCATAAAAGTATTGAGGTAAGGTCATCGAAAAGTAAATATTTTACGAGATATTTTACAGTTTAAGTAAAATTATGAAATTATTTCAAGCTTTATAACTCGGAAAATACTTAATAAAAAAATACTTTATTATAGTGTTTTGGAAAGCTCTTGAAGTCAGCTACAAGAATATGTAATAAAAAATAGTGGTTCCCATTTAAAAAAATTAACTTGACCTTTAAATGACCTTCACATTCACAATCGAGGTCAAATTCAATATCGCCATTCAATAGCCAGGGAAAAATACTAAAACTTATATCTGAAACTTTTTTTCAGAAAGTGCATTCCTTTCAAGATAATCCGGTGGGGAAGTTAAAATGGGTCACCCTGTATATATATATATATATATATATATATATATATATAAAACAAAAGGCAAAAAAATTTCATGCCCAAGTATTAATATAAAAGATAACGTAAAAAACAAGTGATATATTATATAAATATATACTTACCAGACTGTAGTCTTGAGTGAATATCTTGTGTATCAGTTACAGCATATTCTGCATTATCCACAATATAATTAAGACTATACACTTCAGGGTTCTCAGAATCCATTTTCCAACAAGTTTCCAATCTCTGAATCTGGAAACACTCCCTTAAATATTGTTCTATACATGTGACACTTCATTAAATTAAAGCTTACTTGTATCCTGTCCTCGACCTTATTAGATAAACAATCCGAGAAATCGACAGGTTTTCCAGTAATCGAATGATCTGTATAAATTATAGTTAATTTATACTCTACTATTTTTTATATTGTTATTGGATAATTCACTTCATTGCATTATTACCTATTACATAATTAACATTGTACATTTAATTAAGAATTTATTATAAAGATAAAGATACTATAAGATACTATATAAAGTCGGATATAATAGTATTTTTACAAAATTCTTTTTTTATAACCTAAAAATCTTGTGATTAAAAACACTAAACACTAAACAAAACAATAAACACTAACACACACACACACATACAACACTAACACTAACACTAACACTAACACTACTCACATGTGTGCCGCCATATTGTTTTACATCATGTTGAGCTGAGGTAGCGGAGAAAATGTTTGATGGAAAAAATGGCGTCCGCTCACTAAACATATTGAGTATCGGTGACTGAGCGGAACGCGTTTAGCAGACATTCATTCAACAGTTGTACAACAGTTGCGTCTGCTGAACGCGACCATTGAAAAGCGTGAGGAGGAGTCTCGCGGCGAGTGATAATAGACGCGCGACAATAGAGTCGCTCGCGCTCGCGACTCTATTGTCACGCGTCCCTCCCCCCGCGCCCCGTGCAGATACCTACTATTATGATTATAATGATCTTATAATATTATTGTACAAATTTACAATATTATTGTCATTATAATATTTTCGCGGTTCTCTACGCATATTGCATTAGTACATTCTTTTTACTTTTGAATAGTAGATATAAGAACTAAAGACACTTAAAAATGATTCAAGTAAAAATGTTTCAACTTCATCTATCAAAGGTCGAGCAATATCTATCATAGAAGATATCTGCTATGCTACATTATGCAAATAAAATAAATAAATTAAATTTATTTATTTTTTTATGTGTTATTCTTAAAAAATATAGTAATATATGTATAGTGTAAAATATATAGTACACTAAATACTATAAAATTTACTATACTGTGTAAATATACTATAACAATTAAATACTATAATAAATATGCTATAATACTATAATAATATGCTATATAGTACTAAAGAGTACTAAAGTATAGCAATATATATATTTTTATATATTATATAATATATTTATTATACTATATATTATAGTATTATACACTTTAATACCAAAGTAAAGTACTAAAGTATATTATATATTTATAATATATACTTCATCATACTCTATGCACTCTGTGTAACTCTTTTCCCACATTTCAGGATTCCCAATCTCGCACGTCGGAGAATTTAGAAATATCAGCGGTATACAATTCCCAAGATATGAAAACCCGTCCGGCACCGCCGAAAAAACCACTGCGGCTTTCCCTACATCGCGCGGCGAGTCTTCAGTCTGTAGAAAGCGCTCCGCCGGCTGCGCCGCAGCATGACGCAGCTCGAAAGCCGACAAAGAGGAATCACCGCGGCGATCCACCTACAGAGAAGATTATATCGCGACTTGAGATGAACGGGAACGCAAACTCAAACTCCCAGGATTCCCACATCGGTCCGCCGCAACCGCCCCCGAGGACACCCTCCAGGGCGGAATCGTGTCAGAGCGCTCTACGATGGCCCTGTCCAAAACCGAGAGCACACTTAACATCCATGCCGATGGAGAAGTGGTGCTGAACGTTAGGAATTCACAGATGTTTTTCACAGATGAGAGAGCGAAGGAGAAGAGAAGAAAGCGGGGACAAGCGAAAGCGGTTTCCGAGATATATATTATAATAGCTGGGAATTTTGCAACATTGACATTACGACTAATTGTGAAAAATCGAAAGAAATATCGATATGTTATTGATAAGGATGAGAACGATATATGAAAATTCTATCTAATAGATTCTGGAAATGTGTACGTTTGTAATAGATTATACATTGCAAACTAATGATGCGTGTTAGAGATAAAGTTCGATCTATTCACCCGTTTTATCAAATCCAATTTGTGAATTCATATTGATTGTTGGTTTCTAATTAAGATTAGTTCTAAGTACATAATATTGTATATGTCATAAATACACATTTAAGGTATAATAATTATAGTAAGTATATCATATTAGAGCCCTTACACACGGCAGCATAACAGAGTTGAAATATATGTATTAGTTAAATAAGAGATCACACACAGGACCTTGTGACGATACGGTGCCGTGTATATAGGCTCTTAGGGGCGTTACAAGGATAGAATCTCTAATAATGTCTATACTCTATACATAACTTTATTGACTGTCTTAGGATTACAATTATTTACGGATACAAATTTCTATCTAAACAAATACAATTATACATATAATTCTTATACCAACTTATAAAATCTTATATAACTAAATCACACTTAATTTAACTTAAACCTATCATTAAACCTAACTTCTGCTACGCATACACATCTCTTACCTTAGGCTTCCTAGCTTAACTTCCGTTTCCGTTTACAAACGCCGCTTTTCTCTCATTTACTCGCCCATTCATTCACCCTTCTCCTCAACTCTTCCAATCCATCCCTTTTTCATCCTCTTCCAACACCTTCCCTACTATGCACTCTTTCCTCCTACTCTGCACGTTCCTTACACACATGCTCCCACGTCTCTTCTCCCTTTCCACCTACATTTTTTTCTCTCCTCTTCTTCCCAGTATCTCCTTCTCCTCATACCATTCCCCAATCTAAATCTCGCAACCCTCTGCCACCTGCTCTCTTCCAAATTCTTTTTTAAGTACCCCGGTATATCCTTTCCCCTTTACTATTCTGTACCACTTATTATATCTTGAGTCTCATATCTCTTTCTATCTTTTCTCCATCTGTCTTTCTCTTTCATATAATTCTTTCCCCCTTAAATGCCATTTTTAACCTTTCTACTTTTTCTAATTTCCATTCTCTTTCCTCCATAAAACTCCTTTCTTTCTTCCTCCCATCCCATACTCTCTCTCTCCTTGCTCTTCCCTCATTTCCTCTTGCATTCCTTCGCCAGTTCCCTTCTTTTTCCTCTTTCAATTTTTTCATAATTCCAAGCCCTTATACTTGCCCCCACCTTTAACACTTTTGAAGCTCTCTCCTCACTGTGGGATATTCTTTTCCACTTCCAACATCCATTTCAAGTACATATCCTACAGTTTTTCTCATCCCTCTCACTTCATCCCCTCCGTGTAACTTATCAATGAACCATATTAATCTATCAAACAGCCACAAATCTCTTCCTTTCTTATCACAATCTTCCCTAAATCTTCTTTTTCATATCTCTATCTGCCCATTCCCCTTTCTCCCTTAATAATGTCACTTCCTTTCTTATTCTTTCCCTTATATGTTCCTGCTGCTTCCGATTATATCTTAGTGTATCCGAGATATCTATACTCCCTCACTTTCTTTAACCGTTTTCTGTACTTTAACGAGTCTGACTCGTGATGAAGATTTTGGCCCAAACGTAAACATCACGAGTAGGACTCGTGGACTGAAAATCGAGCCAAACGTAAACATCACGAGTAGGACTCGTGGACTGAAAATCGGGCCAAGCATAAACATCACGAGTTAGACTCGCGGATTGATTTTTTGCAAGTTACGATCGTCATTTAGTTTTAGTTCTTACCAGTACGCCACGAGAGTTGATCACGATTCTTATAATATAAATCCGGGCCCTACCGCTTGGTCGAGCTAAATGGCACGGGAAGGGGTTAATAATCTCCCTTTCCATTTTCAGTAAATTTTCTTTCATCTCCCATCTCCACTTCCTTTCCTGCACCTCATTATTTTCTATTTCTCTATGTTTATCTCTAGTCCTTTCCCATCCAAATATTTCTCTATCTTTCTTATCATCCCCTTCATCCCTTCCTCAGCCTCTGTCAAAATCGCGATGTCATCTGCATATACACCTTCGTCCTTTTTTTCTTCGAGGATGGATAAAAATGATTTGTGCACACCTGATCGGGTAGTGGGACTCACCCTATTATGGGCATACTCACTAAAAACACTACTCTGTGAGCGAGACATCCTTGCATCAGCAAGCCCACAAACCTGACACAATACACACCAACACATACACAAACAAACACACAACCGGAGCAGGAATTGTTAAAAACAAGGGTAATACTGAAGGAGAGGGGCTTCCTCACCGTTTTCGTTGAAACTTCATTATTTATATTGCGTATTTTGGTCCGTAAAACACAAATATTATATGAAAGTTACAATCTTTATTAGAAAAAAAAGTTATAACGTGTTGAAAATTGACAGTTTCGGGGTTAGAAAACTTGTTATACCGACGATGCGTAGACAGCATAGACTGTCTGAGCATGCGCAGTGACGTAACGCAGACCAATTGAGCATGCTAGCGTCATAAAGTGCGCAAAATTGAAAATGTGAAAAAGGATACAAGTTAATTTTGAAAATAGTCTTTTCTTCGCCAGTAATTAAGATAACACATGATAAGGTATTATTTGACAGGCAAACTGGCCACGTAAAGGCTTTTCAGCCAATCAGTAAATGATCTGCGCGCCGAACATGGATTGTCAGCCTAACGCAGTCAAACAACGAATTAAAATCATCTTTCGATTTTAATCGTTTTGAATGTTTGGTAAATTGAATAAAGAATTTATTGCGAAAAATATTACCTCAGCCAGGATTCGAACCTGGAACTCCCCCATTCCGTGCGGGCGTCATACCAATTCGACCACCAAGGCATGTGATAATATTTATCGCAATAATCGATACACTTAGTGCGAGCTTATTATTTAAGCAGCGCCTCTAGTGGGGAACACCATCATCGAAAATCGAAAGATGATTTTAATTCGTTGTTTGACTGCGTTAGGCTGACAATCCATGTTCGGCGCGCAGATCATTTATTGATTGGCTGAAAAGCCTTCACGTGGCCAGTTTGCCTGTCAAATAATACCTTATCATGTGTTATCTTAATTACTGGCGAAGAAAAGACTATTTTCAAAATTGTATCCCACCACTGACTTAAAATGATGGTGTTCCCCACTAGAGGCGCTGCTTAAATAATAAGCTCGCACTAAGTGTATCGATTATTGCGATAAATATTATCACATGCCTTGGTGGTCGAATTGGTATGACGCCCGCACGGAATGGGGGAGTTCCAGGTTCGAATCCTGGCTGAGGTAATATTTTTCGCAATAAATTCTTTATTCAATTTACCAAACATTCAAAACGATTAAAATCGAAAGATGATTTTAATTCGTTGTTTGACTGCGTTAGGCTGACAATCCATGTTCGGCGCGCAGATCATTTATTGATTGGCTGAAAAGCCTTCACGTGGTCAGTTTGCCTGTCAAATAATACCTTATCATGTAATACAAGTTAAGTCAATCGCGTGGGGGGTCCCAGGGGCGAAGCCCCCTGGTCAGAGCCTAGGGCGTGAAACCCCCTGGTTGGGGGGTTGGGGGGCAAAGCCCTCCCATTATCACGAAACGAGTTCTCCGTTACGAAAAAAAATTTGTCGATTTATCGCAGATATCTCTTGTCTCTGAGTTACTGTGTATCGTTGACATCGATATGTCGTTCGATTGAAATGTACCGAATAAATCGGCGAGATTTCTACGCGAGGTAGGACGTTTTTACTCGCGACTCACCACGCGTCCCCTCACCTTGCGTCGGGGGTCTGTGCTACTTTTTTCGGTTTCTTTCATTTTTAGTACATCGTAGACTCATCAATTTAATAAGACGAAGATTTATTTGATAAGTCATTCAAATTTTGTGCACTTTACTAGTAACAAGTTAATTAGTATAAAATTTAAAAATAGTTTATTAAATAATAAAATCATAAAACACATATAAAAGATTAAATATCATATAAAATCAATACATATAAAATCGATATATATCAAACATAAAATATTAAATAAAATACATATTAAATAAAAAGCAACTGATTGAGTTTTTAATCAAAAATTATTTAATATATAATTAAATTCATTGTCCAAATTGCAAGAACAAATTAAAAGTTAATAAAGTGTTCTTCTTCTATTTCGCTGCCAAAAAGTATTTTATGAGAAGAATAAACATAAAATGTATGTGAAAAAACAATATACCTTTAAAATAAGTGCAAAAGTTGATACATGATTTAGTAAATTCAAATTAAACTTAAAATTATTTTTATTATTATGTGGCCATGAGACATTTTCTCCTTCCTCTTCTTTATGAAAAGTCTTTGGTGGATATATTTTCGTAAGAAAAAAACTACTTATTCGATCTTCATATTTATGAACACGTTTGAAGAGATATTCAGCTAAATATCCCATGAGGTGTGTCGTACGTGTTCCCCCCATACCATGAGATATTATCTCTGACTTCTCTCCAAACACGTTCAATATGTTGAGTGTGAGCTCCTAAATAAACAACACAATTATGTAATATTAAATTTTATGTTGTGTACATAAATATAATAATAAATATAATAATAGTTAAACTAAAAATAAATTGATTGAGTGGTTAACTGTTAGATGTTGGGAACCTTCACTGTTTAAACAGTTGCACTACCAACAATCTGACATAATCATCGTCCCAGGTAGGATCTATTCTTTAATTAGTTTGATAAGCGTTTTTTTTACGATCGGGAACTGGTACAAGAAATATTTTTCCTGTTTTCCGTTCATATCCACCGAAAATCCACTTTCCTTCGATAATTCGGCCGCAATTGTATTTTCTTTTGCCGACTTTTGCTTCATCTATTTCCACGATTTTGTTGGTTCCTCCAAGTTTTGCAGAATTAAGATGAACCCAATAGACGCAAACCTATAATGTTACATTAAAAATTTTATAAATGTCTATATATTTATATGTTTTATAAATATATATATTTAACATAATAATATATTGAATGTATTAAATATATCAAACTATACTTACTTCTCGGCAAAAAGAAATCCAATCAACGATCAAATGTTCGGATATTTTCAGTTCGACACATAGAAAATTATGTCTTGTAGGCCTCAACATTATAAAGTATGCAGTTAGTCTGCATATTGTTTCCAAGTTTAATTTAAATTTAAAACCATGTATCAAGTTTCGCATTTGTTTTAAAGGTGTATTGTTTCTTCATACTTTTTATGTTTATTCTTCTTATAAAATACTTTTTGGCAACAAAATAGAAGATTACTTTTATTAACTTTTAATCTGTTCTTGCACTTTAGAATAAATTTCACTATATATGTTAAAGAATTTTCGATTAAAAACTCAATCAATTGCTTTTTGTTTGTGTTACTGCCAAAAATTCATGTAGCTGCATCGTGAACAACAATGTGACAAAACAAAAGAAAATCATTTCAAAGTATGTTTCTAACTTACCAATCAAACAGTCCTCATCTGACCTTTATCTAAACACTTTTACACCACATTTTTAATCTGATATGTATTTTATGATTTATTATTTAATAAATTATTTTTAAATTTTATACTAATTAACTTGTTACTAGTAAAGTGCACAAAATTTGAATGACTTGTCAAATAAATCTTCGCCTTACTAAATCGATGAGTCTACGATATACTAAAAAAGATAGAAACCGAAAAGATTAGCACAGACTCCCGACGCAAGATGAGAGAACGCGTGGTGAGTCGTGAGTAGAAGCGTCCTACCTCGCGTAGAAATCTCGCCGATCTATTTGATACATTTCAATCAAACGACTTATTGATTTCAACGATACACAGTAACTCAGAGACAAGAGATAACCGCGATAAGTCGTACGCGACGGCAAACTTTTTTTTGTAACGGAGAACTCGTTTCATGATAATGGAGGGGCTTCGCCCCCCAACCCCCCATGCGATTGACTTAACTTGTACCCTTTTTTACATTTTCAATTTTGCGCACTTTATGACGCTAGCATGCTCAGCTGGTCTGCGTTACATCACTGCGCATACTCAGACAGTCTGCGCTGTCTATACATCGTCGGTATAACAGGTTTCCTAACCCCAAAACTGTCAATTTTCAACACGTTATAACTTTTTTTCTAATAAAGAGCGACGATTTTAACTTTCATATTCGTGTTTTACGGACCAAAATACGCAATGTAGTGAAGTTTCAATGAAAACTGTGAGGAAGCCTTTCTCCTTCAGTATTACCAGAACAAGTTTATTACCGCCCCAACACCTTTACAAGCATTTCTCCACACCTTAACATGCGTCAAACTCACACTCTTCCTTAACACACTCTCGAGCAAAGAATCAACTGCGCTAAGCACAACGACAATAATGGAAGAACGAACATCAAAAAATGAGACACTCCTCCTCATCCCTCCACCACCAAACAGAACACACCACGCACTCTGCCAGTCGCACCACACACAAGTCACACCGACTAGCGGTGAAAACGAGACCCAGAAAAGATACCTTACACAAACCAAGACATCATCCCACATCCACAATCACACATAAGAACATCTCAGAGAAATCGCATTATAACCGCCTGCCGCGCATCGCAACAGGCGAGCAACGGCGAGTCATATCGCACGCACGCATAAAATATAGAAAGCAAGTTCTCCGTAAAACGATTAGACCGCTCTCCAGGACTGACCGTTGGCGTAGTAACCCGAGTCCAATCTATGAAAGGGATCGAAGCTTCTCTCTGCACATAACATTATAACATTAAGAACAATTAAATGTAATTACGTGTCCCGCGCTCCCACAGTAAAAACAACGACTGCTACGGTCGACAATTAATGTATACCAGTCATGATAGTCATAATTTGAACACTAAAAGCATTGCAATCTATAAAAATAAACGTAGCCCTTCATCAGTACCGAATCAGTACCAAAAACCAGCCGACTACAAATCTATCCTCCAACAACAGCAGACTCACTTCGGTCGGAATCTTCCTCCTTCCTTTTTTTACATGGGGAAATCCTCCATGGATACTAACTTCTTCGGAGAAAAGGAGCGGATTATGCCAGACTCCTATTTAAAATCCTATGACCTACCCAGATGTAGTTGCAAACTCCCTTCGAAACCGCCACGAGGCATACTCAAAGAAGAATTTGCTAACTAATCTTGATGAGAATTGAAATCCTACTTTTTCAATCCCTTAGCGGGCTTTGATAGCATTAAAAACCTCTTGTTTGAGAGGCAGTTTGTGTGTGTACTGTGTCAGCTGATTACAGGCGTTTGCCTTCTGCCATGAACACTACGAATTTTCGCTGACTGGGCACTTATCATTGCCGTCTCTCACGTTCCGAATCAGAGCAACCCCCTGAAAAAAGGGAATTACGCGAGATGAAAAGGCTTGGGATTGAAGGCCGGAGACCCTACACTCTCCAATCACTTGTGCTAGCATGAAGCTATGCGTCATTCCTTCTCCCTCCCACCTTAACTTCTCCCCATCTTTCCTTTCTTAGATCTATATCTGCTACCAAGAGAATAAACTTATCAATTGTCTCTATCAGTACTCTCTATCCATCAAGTCAAACATTTGTCAGATACACGAGCAACACCAACTTTTCTCTTTTTCCGCTCACTTGTCTATCAGATAGTTTACGTAAGTGTTGTTCTCTCAACTCTTTCCTGAACCCCAATTGATTCGGTGACAGTAGTCCCCTCTCTTCTATCTTTCACTTTAGCCTTTTTACCAACCTCGATATATACAGGGTGTACCAAAAGTTTGGAAACGGTCTTGCAACTTTTGAATAAATAAAGATATCGAAAATCGCCGAAACACGTAAAACGATTTTTCAATAAAGGTATCTTTTGTGGGGGGTTGCAACCCCCCCACCCCAAGGGGGGGCGTGGGGCACGAGGGGGGATGAAAATCTTAAATGGCAACATGGGTCGAGAGGGGGCTCGTTTGAAAGGTCTTTTCGAGGCGAATACAAAACACTGGTCATAGATGGCGCTGCGATCACTTTTCGCGGAATTATTCGACTTTTAAAATTTTTAATCTCAGACATCAGTATTTGGATCCAACACTAAATTTTTAGCGATGAATAAAGTCGAAACACCCTCTTCTTTTACACGGGCTTGGGACCGTCGATGGCAGAGTTTTGCCTCATTTTGTTTTACATTTTTTTAACGTTTTTTGTTGTTTTTTTTCAATCTTCGCTGAAAAATTTTTTTCGAAATATATTTTCTGCCATTTAAAAAACTTAAAAAACAAATACTTCACGAAAAGTACTTTATTTCAAAAAAATTATGAATTTGATTAATAAAATAGTTAAATCACGTTCATCGATTTTACCAATTGCATATTGTAGACTGATTTCACTATTTTATTAGCAATCTTTATTAGTAATAAACAATTGCACTATTTCAGTGCTCGGCGTTAGTTGCACATTTCGGCTTGATTCTTGAGTCGACGCCTACCGCTCTCCCACTACCGCGCGACCGCTAGCGGCCGAGCCGCCGACTCAGGAGCGTCCGTGTAACAAATAGGCTGACGATGAGCGGGCACCTTTCAGAAAATAAAATCTTCTTTGTTGTAGAAATAATATTTAGTCTCACTGATATTTAATTATAATCAATTTTTTTGCAACCCCCCACAAAAGATACCTTTATTGAAAAATCGTTTTACGTGTTTCGGCGATTTTCGATATCTTTATTTATTCAAAAGTTGCAAGACCGTTTCCAAACTTTTAGTACACCCTGCACTTTTTATCTGTCAGTGTCACTCCTTTGTAGTCTTCTACTCTCTTCACAATGGATACTACAATGGATATTACTATAATCCTTCCCTCCATTCTTTTGGCTAGTATTCTTCCTTCCACCCTTAGCATATCTCATATCCACTCTCCCATTTTCTCTCCCCCATATTTCCACACCTTTTTAGAATTCCTCACTTTGGAATTTTATCCTCTCCACAACCGTTCCATCCTTCAATTTCTTCACCACCTCCCTAATCTACTCTCTTTTTATCTCGTTCTACTCATCTTCTGCTTTTTTTATTTATGATTTCTGTATTACCTTTCATTTTATCTTCCCTAATAACCCTCTGAAATATGCGTTTCATTGCTTCATTTTTAAGTCCTTTATTTACCCTTTTTCTTTTCCTATTCATAATCTTCTATACTTGATCCTTTGTCCTGGCCTCCTCCACCTCCTTTGCCCATCTTTCATTTAACCTCCCATCGTTTTTCTTCATACTACTTCCTATATATCCGCCTCTTTCCCTTATACCTGTCACTAATCTAGCGAGCGGGATCCGTTAGCGCACAGTGCGATAGCCCACTACCCGATAGCACACGACAAATTTAACGTTATTCTCGATATCCCACAACTCTCCTCCTCTTTTCTCTCCTTACATTTCCACTCAAACACTTCCACCACATCTGTTTCTCCCTATCTTGTCTTTTAATCTCTTCTGTCGCTCCCCCACTCCTCTCAGTCTTTTCCTCATCAATTTAACAAACTCTTCTTTTCCTTTCTCTGTCTATATTCTAAAAACTCTTTCTTTTTCTTCTTCCTCTTTCTCTATATAAAAAAATCCCTTCTCTTATTCACGTGTGTACTGGTTGATGGTCAGAGTCCATCTTTACTTCCACCACTAGATGTCTGTAGTGATACGTTTATTTTAGCACAGATATTTTCACAAAATTTTACACGCTTAATTTGTGAAAATGAATATTTATTTTACTCAAGAGAATAAAAAAATATAAGACTGACAAATCATATATATATTATCACAGACAGAACTTGACTTTAAATAAAGGCGCCATGCAGATCCAAAAGTGCGTGCTTGTGATATATGCTTTGTACTTCAAATGCACACTCATTTTCATTTTCAGAAAATTTTATTAATTGGTATTGAGTGTACAACTTTGCTTCCGCCGTTTTTTTTTCCAAAATTCGAGGCTTTATTGTAAAAAACTGGTTATACATTTATGATTCAAAATATTGTCCATCGCTAGCCACTACTTTCTCCCATCTTTCGGGCAGCATACGAATCCCGCGTCGAAAATACTGGTCATCTTTTGAGACGATCCACGAATCGATCCAATTTTTTACTTCTTCATAAGACCGGAAGTGCTGGTCAGCCAGACCGTGTGCCATTGATCAAAGTGATAGTCAGAAGGAGCAACGTCTGGAGAATACGGCGGGTGGGGTAGAACTTCCTCCATTTCAACGTTTCCAAGTATGTCTTGACCACTTTCGCAACATGGGTCGAGCATTGTCATGCTGCAAAATCACTTTATCGTGTTTCTCGTTGTATTGCGACCGTTTGTCTTTCAATACTCGGCTCAAATGCATCAATTGCGTTCGATTGTCTGTGATAGTTTCAGTCGGTTTTAACAGCTCATAATGCACTACGCCGATGGTCCCACCAAATACAGAGCATGACCTTAGAGACGTGAATATTCGGTTTGGTCGACGTGGAAGCATGGCCGGGAACTCCCCATCATTTTCTGCGCTTGGGGGGTTATCGTGAATGAACTCATTTTTCGTCCCAAGTTGCAATGCGATGCAGAAATCCCTTCCGTCTTTGTCTTTCAAGCAGCTGTTCACAAGCAAACAAATGCCGTTCAACATCTCTCGGCTTCAACTCGTACGGCATCCAATTTCCTTGCCTCTGAATCATTCCCATGGCTTTGAGGCGTTTTGAAATGGCTTGTTGAGTCACTCCCAATGATCGTGCCAATTCTTCTTGATTTTGATACGAGTCTTGATCGAGTAATGCCTCCAATTCTGCATTTTCGAAAACTTTCTCTCTTCCACCGCTATGCCGGTCTTCGACGTCAAAATCACCGTTCTTGAAGCGTTGAAACCACTTACGACACGTTCTTTCACTAATAGCGGCCTCACCATAAGTATTTGAGAGCATTCGATGAGCCTCAGCCGCAGATTTCTTCATATTGAAGCAGAAAATTAAAACCTCCCGCAAATGACGAGAATTTGGCTCGTAAACTGACATTTTCAATCGAGAATAACTTTATGATGCAGACACAAATCGACTAATGTTTCTATGGGGTTATGTTGACAGATACCCAAGTTTATTGTATGACGTCTATGATCTCCCTTATAAAAATTTTTCACCGTTTTTGGCCCGTTTTTGACCGGCGAAAACGGTCAGTTTGAGTGGTAAAAACGTACATTTGATTCAATGAGTATGATCCGTTTTTAGGGCGCAAAGGGGCAATTTTCCGTAAAAATGAGTGGTTAAAACGGATTGCGTACGAGTATATCCGAGTGGTAATAACGTATTCTTATGAGTATTTTTGAGTGGTAAATACGTGCTGTGTGTAAATTTGAGATGTAAAAACGTACATTTAGCTACGAGCAAAAAATACTCGTTTAGCACTCATAAATACTCACATAGCACATTTTGGCTGCGTTTCGATATTCACTGCAAGTACTGAAAATCTATAGTGTATGTGACGTAAACTATAGATTTTCAATATTTGCAATGAATATTGGAACGCAGCTTTTGAAATAAAATAATCAAATAATCAATCATTATAATTGTTCATTTATTTATAGTAGTTTAAAACATTTATATAAATTTATATAAATTATAAAAATTCGTGGACATATTTTTAAGTTTGTAGAATAAATGTACTTCAATTTAGAGACAATCCGCGGATATTTTCTTGTGAGTAAAAAAGAAACGTACTAACGTGTTGTTACTCATCAACGGAAAATTGAGTATTGAAAACGGACGACTTACTTCGTCCTCATCTTTGTGAGTAAAAAAGGAACGTATTAACGTATTGTCACTCATCGACTGAAAAACGAGTGTTAAAAACGGACAATCCACTAAAAAATACTCATACACATACTCACGTATACTCGTCATGCTCTTTCGCAATAGACTAAGCGTGCTTGAGAGTGCAAGAAACGGACATAAAAATGATAAAACGGGCTAAAAACGGGCTAAAAACGACCTATATGAGGTGTAAAAGCGGTGAAAAATTTTTATAAGGGCTATTTATTTCGACCACCACTTACCACTAAAACCATCTATAGGAAAACAGCAGCAAAGTTGTACATCTAATATTTAAATACATAAAAAATATTTTTTTCCAAACAAGTCACTGTGACTAAATAGCTTGTTTTTCAAAAACGTCAAATGTCGGCGTGCAAAATAACTGTAAAACAGTTGGATCTAGAACAAAAAACCAAAAATTTTTATTTTCTACATAGTATTTACTAAAAAAATATGTAAGGGTTTTTTTTGAAATATGATTTTTTGATAAAATGGCGGACATTTGAAAAAAACGTATCATTTTTTACCTAAAAATTTTGTATAAAAATGTCCGTAAAAAAAACAATTTTTAATAATCGCAAAATCTTATTTTTTTAGATAATTTAGATAAGAAGATTCTCTCCAAATTTTAAGTAAATCGGATAAAAATTGTAAAAGTTATGCTGCACGCCGATTTGAAAAATGTCATTTCGAGAAAAATGTGTTTAAAATTTTGCGTAACAATATTTCGTGTATAAAATTAAGAAATTGAAAAATTACCTTTAGTCTTTAGCGACTTCTGCGCTATAAAATTGTCCTTCTACGTCGACTTCAGCTTGTTCTGTCTTTTTTCTATCCGATTTTAAGGTAGTTCTATCGTTTTTTACAATTCTTACAAATTTTTTGAAATTTTAATATATTATAGACGGAGTTAACGTCTATCGATTACGAAATTTTCAATTCACCGTTTAATTTAACAGTTATTTACAATTAAAAATAACACCTTTTGTGCCTGCGCCCTATACACAACACGTGGAAGGATGGCATTTTCAACACATTTTAATATATAACGATAAAGCGGATTGTTTGGTTCGCTCGTGTACATATTGTATATATTGCACATTCAGTTCAGTTTAGCCTTGGGTTTTTTCGTTGATATAATTTTAGTTTAGTGTAGTTTAATGTAGTTTAAGTTGCGTTTACGTAAACGAATCGGCCGAAGCGGCGATCGGGCAACAGTAGATGAGCGACTCATTGGCCTGCCCGGTGCTGCCATCGATCATCGCGGGCCAGAAATGCTTTTCGGCAAAGGGGTACTGTCTGAGGTACTTTCCAGAAGCACGAGACACGACACTTGCCGTCGAGTCACCGGACCGACACACGCTTTCTAAGAGTATTGCGCACTGTCTCTTCGCTTGCTTGCTTGTGCTTGCCGCTTGCCGTTTTGGATCGCTTGCTTGCTTGTGCTTGCCGCTTGCCGTTTTGGATCGCTTGCTTGCTCGTGCTTGCCGCTGGCCGTTTGGATCGGAACTGGAGCTGGGCCGAATCTGAGAGAGATCGTGAAGGATTGGCACTACGGTGAGTCGCTACCATTGCTTACTTATCTTGATTCTTTAACATGATTGGTTTTTTACTGCACTTAGGTCCAGCGAAGATCTAAAGGCAAGATCTAATTAAAGAATCACTAAACGCTCTGCTTTCTCTGCTGAACTTAGCCAGTGGCTAACGTTGACTTGTAACTCACTTCACGTTACCTATAGAATGTGTTTGCACGTTAAGGATTTTCGATTCGCTTTTGGAAGAGTCTGTTATTGCTTGTACTGAGATGTAATACGGAAATTTCAAATCTGCTTGAAGTAGTTACTTTTATGTTGAGAATTTTAACTATTTTCTAAAATAATAAAAAAGGTGGTATATAAATTAATTTTGTAATTCATGTTTACGCTGTTTATTTCTTTTTGTTTCCTAATATTCTAACCTAACATTTTTCCTACATTTATAAAAAATTCTTCAGAATTTATTTATATTTTCATATTATTCATACTTTTATATCTGCGTGACGTTTATCAATGCATCATATGCATCAATAAATGTTCTCTAGTTATTTCTAACAGGTAATGTATAAATTAATTCTGTAATTTATGACAACATTGTTTATCTCTTTTTACTTCTTAAGGTGAAGTTTTCATTTCCTATTTTGACAGAAACTTATTAACAGTTTATCTAATAAAATATGGAAAAGAGAGAAAATCAAGAGAATGATCAGTTAGACCCATAAAAAAAAAAACAAAAACTGAAAAGATTTACCAAAATACAATTACTCATGGGAAAATGATAATAATTATAAATTATGGATTTTCCTAAGAAGGATCTATTTTATGCTTATTACAAATCATGTGATGATCACATCCCTTTTAAATCTGGAAAATGGCAGCTAGATTGACATATGCAAACTACTAAACATATAGCTATTTGTAACAGAATGAAAAAACAATCCAGACTAGATGAAATATCAACAATCAAGCAAGATAAACTGGCAGTACAAGTAAAAGATGAAGAATTGTGTTTAGCTGCTTTTATTGCAGAACACGATTTGTCTATGCGTGTCATAGATCATATGGTGCAAGTAATTCAAGCTGTAACTTCTGATTCGGAAATTGCTAAAAAAATTACCTTAGATCGAACAAAAGCATCAGCTATAATAAAAAAACGTCACTGGTAAGGAATCTAAGAGAAGTTAGTTGATGAAGAACAAATTTTTCAACATTATTGTTGATGAAACTACAGACAAAGCCTTGCGAAAAACAACTTTGTATAATTGTAAGGCTATGTATGATAAATTTCAAATAAAAGATTGTTTTTTTTTATATGATACCGATGGCTAATGCTACTTCTGATAATTTATTTGCGACTATTGTCTCTTCAATGGATCGAAAAAAATTCCTTGGCGACATATTAGGTATACAACTTTGCTTTCGCCGTTTTCCTATAGATGGCTTTAGCGGTAAGTGGTGGTCGAAATAAATAGATGAGAGGGAAGGTATTCCCGGTGAACGACGTATGTGGGCGTAGATTTATCTTTTTGGAGATTTTCTGTTCTATAATTTTGTATATTATATTTCGGGTGCCGACCCGGATTAATCGGCAGTGCTTTTTTCCCTTTTTTTGTTTTTTCTGTGGGGGCTGGCTGACGGACATAGTCTCATAACCTCTCACGATTCCGGGGGGGGACACGTGGGTGTCTTCCCCGGGATCTTCGTTGGACTCTTATTGAGTCATGGAAACAGATATAGACGATCCTCACGATGCCGACAATCTGTGCATAACTAACAGATATGACATTCTGAACGACGACCAAAAGGAAGTATCGTGTGGTAAAATGAAAAATAATAAAGGAACGAAGCGAAATAGCCCTAGTGGTAACCAGACATCTTCGCCTTACTCGTTAAAGAAAACTACAAAACTTCGTCCACAGGAGGAAATTAGCATCATCATTCCACCATCTCAAACCAGAGCTGCGGGCACAATCAACAAGCCTGCCGAAGAAAACAAATATATTCGCAAAGATAAAGGACCATACAAGGTTTTAGTGTCCCTGAAAATTACGGACAAAGATAACGCCCCCAGACCACCTATGGATGTGGAAGTTTCTCGCGCTTTGTTTAAGATGGGCATTAATTTCGACACTATTATGAAACAGAGCAGATTCAAGTGGATAATATCATTCTCGTCGTATTCGTCTGCTAATGACGTTCTGAAAAACAGCTTTCTTTTGGAATCCAAGTACCAAGCAACTATCCCTTGGTACTTTGTTAACCGTAAAGTGGTCATTAAGGGAATACCTACGGAGGTTACTAGCGACGAAATATGGTCGGAACTTAAAGCAAGCAATCCAGATCTAATTTTCGACAAAGAAGACATCTTCAGATTCAAAGTGAGATCTGTTGTTAACGGCCAAACGGAATTCAGTCCTTCAACTACCGTGAAATTAGGTCTGAGATCTATGTCAATTCCGTCCTCAGTTTACATGTGGCGTACAAGACTGGAAATAGCTCCGTTTATCCCTAATATAAGGCAATGTTATACTTGCGGCCAACTAAGTCACGCATCTAAATTCTGCACCAACTCACCTAAGTGCCTATCATGTGGTAAGGAACCACACCCAGATCAACCATGTTCCACCAATCCTCATTGCATTAACTGTGGTGGTGATCATAGATCATTGTCGCCCGAATGTCCGGAAATTATTCAGAAAAGACAAGTTACCAAGATAATGGCGCTAAACAATATCGACTTCAACGCTGCAAAGAAAATTCTGCTTCAGGATCATGGTCCACTCAACACAAACTCAAGACTGCACCCAAGTCCACCATCAGTGTTTTCTAATAGCGATTTTCCCTCTCCTCCGCCATTAAAACTAGGAAATAGAGTAAGATCATCTCTGGGCGGATACAGAGCTTGGGGTCCTCTAAAAGCAAGTTCGTCCATACCTCCAGGTCGCACTCAGTCGGCGGATCTCCTTAGGACTCAAAATAAGGCGGAAGGACTTATTCATAAACTCATCAGTCTTCAACCAAAAAGTTTTGAGGAAGACAAGGACAAACTAACCAAAATCTCTCAATTTCTAACAGATAACAAGCAAGTCTCATTTTCCTTAATTGATCTTATTTATAACTATATCATCAAACTCAATTCTAATCCTTCTTGTTCTAAAAATGGCTAAGCTTAGATTTCTTCAATGGAACTGTCGCAGTATTTTTAAGAAAAAAGCGGAATTGGAAATTAGAGCACAAGATTATGAGTTTGTGGCGCTGTCGGAGACATGGCTCCGCGATGAAGACAGGCTCTCCGTAAGAAATTTTGATTCCATTCGCCAGAATCGGACGGGTCATAGAGGTGGCGGAGTAGCTCTGCTTATCAAAAGACCGATTCAATACCAGATCCTGAATAATATCCAAAGTGCCAATGGAAAAATTGAGGTATGTGGCGCACGCGTCCAATGTGGTGATAGATCTCTCTCTATTATCTCTTTATACAAACCTCCTCAATCCTATATCTCCATCCAAGAGTGGAATACTTTCCTTGCTCAATTCCAGGAAGATACCTTATGCTTGGGAGATTTTAATGCCCATCACACTCTGTGGGGTAACGCCTTCACTTGTCAAACCAGGTTAAACTTATTCTCGGCTCTTAATGATTATAATTTCTTTCCATTGAATGATGGATCGGCAACAAGACATCAGCCAAGTGTGTGCAATAAGTCTGCGGTAGATTTATCTATTACGAATAGCTGTCGCTTGCTGGGTGCGCGGTGGGAGGTAATTGATGATTTTTGGGGTAGCGATCATCTCCCAATTTCCATTTCCATATGCAACATGGTTCCTCAAACTCTTCAATTTTTCAATAGTACCAAACTGCATAAAAAAAGTACGGACTGGTCCACAGTTAAGACTTTATTAGACCAGAAACTAGATCTTCTTACTTCTACCATTGAAAACGAAATCCTTGATATACAGAGCAAATACTCATCCTTTTTCGCAGTAATTGAGGAATGTATTTTGTCGGCTACCCCGAGTCCAAAGTCTAGCTGCTCCCAATCTGTCCTTTCCAATAAACCCTTTAACAGAAAGGCCAAAAGTTGGTGGGATGACGAATGCGATAAGGCATCCAGGGTTCGGAAGGCTGCCTTTTCTAAATTTAAACATACTCCAACTAGAGAGAACTACATCGCAGCTAAAAATTTGGATGATCAAGCCAAAGTGATATTCAGGAAAACCAGAAAGGCGAAATTCTATGAATTTTGTTCCACTCTAAATAAATTCTCCAATTTAAAATATTCCTGGCACGTAATTAAGGCCATGAACAATTCACTTCAGAGAGGTGAATCCTCCAACGCGTACAAACCAGCAGCCCTAGAGATTATTCAGAACCAAATTAACTCTTTGGCTCCGCCGTGGTGCCAACCTAAACCTCCAAATAACCCTCCACACGATAACTCTCACGAACTGGAAGCTTTGTTCACTTTAGAAGAGCTTAATCTAGCCATTGATTTAGCTAATCCGAAATCATGTCCGGGCTTGGACGGCATTGACTATCTCTCTTTTAAAGCATTCTCTCAGAAGCTTAGATCGCTTCTTCTTTCTCTAATAAACGAGATTGTTTTCTCTGGAGTCTTCCCTATCGAGTGGAAACGATTTTCTGTGTTTTTCATACCAAAAAAGGACTCCGAAAAGTTCAGGCCAATATCTCTAGCACAGTGTTCACTTAAACTGGCTGAGAGGCTGATTAACAACCGATTATCCTGGTGGTTAGAAAGAAATAGCATACTTCCTAATTCTCAATTTGGCTTTAGGCAAGGAAGGTCCTGCATTGACAACCTAGCCATTCTTCACACCGATATCACGAATAACTGGTACAAAAAGCAGGACACTTGTGCTGTTTTCTTAGATATCCAAAGCGCTTACGACGACGTATTATGGGATATCTTACTGGACAAATTACACAGTCTAAATTTCCCTAGAACTTTTGTTAATTTTATCTTTAATTTAATCTCTCAAAGATTTGTTAAGTTTAACTTTGGTCCCTTAGAAGAATTAAGAACTGTGGACAAGGGCCTACCTCAAGGATGTGTTCTGAGTCCACTGCTGTACAACATTTACGTTATGGACTTGGATGTGCTGATTAAGCAACATTCTGATATTCGAATCATTCAGTTTGCGGATGACGTCTGCATATATACAGCTAACACTCATACATCTAGGGCTATCAATCACTTAGAAGTCGCTATCAATTCAGCAATTAATTGGTACAACAATATCGGTCTCACTCTCTCTACTCATAAATCTCAATTTTGCGTTTTCAGCAGATGTAGATCCTCTACACAAGAGTGGTCAATGAACATCGGATCTGACTCAAGCATATCCTCAAGCAAGACAGTCAAATTCTTAGGAATGATCCTCCAGTCAAACCTCAAATGGAACTGTCAGGTCAACTACATCCTAGAGAAATGCCAAACTCCTCTAAAGGTGCTCACTTACTTGAGATCTACCTGGCTAGGATCAAACCCTACTCTCCTTTTATCACTTTATAAAAGCATCATACGGTCTAGGATAGAATATGGCGCCTTCTTATGGTCCGATGTTCCCCAATATCTCAGGAAAAAAATGGAATCTCTACACAACATGGCTATTAGGTTAGCCATGGGCTATAGAAAGTCCACTCCCATAAATGTAATTTTGAATGAAGCCAAAATTGAACCTCTCCACCTACGATTTTTATTTTTGGGCCGGAATTATATGTCTAAAATACTAACTCGTATAGGACATCCTCTAATTCCGATTCTAGAATCCATTCATATGTTTATGGAGGACCCTACCAAGGTTTCAAGTGTCAAGCCCCCTCAGTTATATTATTTCTATAAAGAGTGCATAAATCTATCTCACTTAGCTTTCTCATCCAGTCGTCCTCCTTACTGTGCTACTTCGCTAAACTCTCACCTGTACTCTCCAACTATATCATTCTCAGAAGGGCTCTCTCTCAAACTCTCACCCAACCCTGATTCGGAGTTCAATCAAATATTTTCTAACGCAGATGTTCAACACCGCCTTTTCACAGACGGTTCCAAAATAAAAGGGTTGCCGTTCTCTGGTTTTGCAGTGGTGGAACTTAATGCATCTAACAGCGTTTTCGAAAGTAGAACCTCTAACAAGGCGTCAATATTTACATGCGAAGCTATGGCCATAAGTCACGCCTTAAATATTGTATCATCAGGAAATTTCGACAATGTACAAATTTTTTCTGATTCTATGAGCGTTCTTAAAGCTCTATGTACCAAAAAACACCCTATCAACCATCCATATATTATCCCTTGAAATTCTCGTTAACCTTCAGAAACTCTATATCCAGGGGAAAAAAGTCGAACTTTTCTGGATCCCTGCACATGTCGGTATTAAGGATAACGAGCTGGCTGATTCGGCAGCCAAGGCAGCTATAAGATCGGGCAGAGATTCTACATTATTACTCCCATGTAGTGATTTCAAAGCACACTGGAGAGAACTTCTTTTTGATGAGTTCCTCCAGTGGTCTCGTGATTGTGGCAAATCCAAAGGCACCTTTTTTACGAACCATTTTCTTACTACAAACAGGAATCCATGGTTTCACAAGAAACCATGGTCTAGGAAAGGCATCACTTCTATTAATAGGCTCAGAGCAAATCACACAGTCTTGGCAGCCAGCCTGTTCAAATACAATATTGTGGACTCTCCGACCTGTCCTTGCAACGAATACTCCCAAACTGCTAACCACATATTCTGGCAATGCAAGCTCCTAGATAAAGAGAGAGGACGCCTGTTGGATGTTGTGAGACGCAGGATTCCCTTCGGCCCGCTACATCTGTCTCAATTCATTTGTGATATGAACTCCGATATCGCCACACAATTGGTTAATTTCATATGTGTAATTCCAATACCAATCTAGCGTGTAACGTTTAAATTATTACTATTATTATGATTGTACTGTCGTCATTATATAGGACATATCTTCTGAGCTAACACTCCTGTATACGTTTAGCTTTATTCACTTACTCATACTATTACACATTCTAATTTACGTACAGTCAGCTATTTATCCGCCTATTAACTACAAGTAATTCACAAACTACTTATGTTTACACCCATTATTTTCTATTAGCGCTACAGTCAACACTTTAAGTTAGAGTTATAGCTAGTGCAATGCAACTCTCCGTCCAAGGTCTTTTTTATATTTCATGCTACTCTATTTCCTTTCTTCGCGTCATCTAGGTTTATATTGTTTCACTGTATTCTATTATATTTACTCGGGTCTGATTCTTGCTCTACGCCTATACTTAGATTCATAGACACCAGCTTAATCAATTGTGTGATTAATCGGTTCGGAATAATAATACTTCTCCAACATTATACCTAAATACTCTATGTACCTGCGTAGCATATAAGATTACGTTTATTTACCGTTATTTACTAAGCGTCCCATACTTTTCTACAAATTTGTATTTAGCGGGCTGTATGGTACATCCAGAGCCATCTCTCTGTATATCTTTGAAATAAAAAAAAAAATAAATAAATAAATAGATCATAGACGTCATACAATAAACTTGGGCATCTGTCAACATAACCCCATAGAAACATTAGTCGATTTGTGTCTGCATCATAAAGTTATTCTCGATTGAAAATGTCAGTTTACGAGCCAAATTCTCGTCATTTACGGGAGGTTTTAATTTTCTGCTTCAATATGAAGAAATCTGCGGCTGAGGCTCATCAAATGCTCTCAAATACTTATGGTGAGGCTGCTATTAGTGAAAGAACGTGTCGTGAGTGGTTTCAACGCTTCAAGAACGGTGATTTTGACGTCGAAGATCGGCATAGTGGTGGAAGAGAGAAAGTTTTCGAAAATGCAGAATTGGAGGCATTACTCGATCAAGACTCGTGTCAAAATCAAGAAGAATTGGCACGATCATTGAGAGTGACTCAACAAGCCATTTCAAAACGCCTCAAAGCCGTGGGAATGATTCAGAAGTAAGGAAATTGGGTGCCGTACGAGTTGAAGACGAGAGATGTTGAACGGCGTTTGTTTGCTTGTGAACAGCTGCTTGAAAGACAAAGACGGAAGGGATTTCTGCATCACATTGTGACTGGGGACAAAAAATGGGTTCATTACGATAACCCCCCCAAGAGCAGAAAATCATGGGGAGTTCCCGACCATGCTTCGACGGTCAAACCGAATATTCACGGCTCCAAGGTCATGCTCTGTATTTGGTGGGACCAGCTTGACGTAGTGTATTATGAGCTGTTAAAACCGACTGAAACAATCACAGGCGATCGATATTGAACGCAATTGATGCGTTTGAGCCGAGCATTGAAAGACAAACGGTCATAATACAACAAGAGACACGATAAAGTGATTTTGCAGCATGACAATGCTCGACCCATGTTGCGAAAGTGATCAAGACATACTTGGAAACGTTGAAATGGGAAGTTCTACCCCACCCGCCGTATTCTCCTCTGACTATCACTTGTTTCGATCAATGGCACACGGCCTGGCTGACCAGCACTTCCGGTCTTATGAAAAAGTAAAAAATTGGATCAATTCGTGGATCGTCTCAAAAGATGACCAGTATTTTCGACGCGGGATTCGTACGCTGCCCGAAAGATGGAAGAAAGTAGTGGCCAGTGATGGACAATATTTTGAATCATAAATGTATAACCAGTTTTTTACAATAAAGTCTCGAATTTCGAGAAAAAAACGGCGGAAGCAAAGTTGTACACCTAATAATATAATTGGATTTGCTGCAGATGCATCAAACATGATGGGTAAACACAATTCTGTTGCTACATGATTAAAGCAAGAAATTCCAAATCTATTCGTATGGAAATGCATATCTGCCATAGCTTCAGTTTGTGTGCGTCGTATGCCTGTGCTAAATTGCTTCGTCATGTTGAAGATATAGTTCGAGATATCCATAATTACTTCAAACATAGTGCAAAACGTGTACAATTATTAGTAGAATTTCAAGAATTTGTTGGAGCTGAATATCACAAAATTCTTTGCATTTGTGATACGAGATGGCTTTCATTAGAGATGGTGGATTAACAGACTACTTGATCAATGGGATGCTTTAAAGTTATTCTTCACAGATGCTGTAACCTACGATCGGTTATTGAGCTCAGGTAAAATTTTAGAAGCGATGAACAAAGCAACAACAAAATTATTTTTAGAATTTCTATCGTTTCTGCCCATCTTCAATGATTTAAATCGTACAATGCAGTTAGAAGTGTGAATGTATGAATGATTGTTTTTATTAAAAATCAATATCGTATGTATAAATGATTGAGTATGTGTATAAAAATATGAACAACACTAGATAAGAAGGAAACTAGAGAGCCACCTAGGGAACTGGAAAAGGAAGAGGGAGCCAGAGGGCGCGGGAAAAGAGAGAGAGAAGAGAGACAGGAGATATCAGAAAGATGTGTAACATTGTATTCTTAAAGAATATATTATTACGGCGTAAAAAATGTTTCAGTATTTTTGATCCTTTTTACCCAACTATTCACAAGAAGAACCACAAATTCATAAAGTTCTCGGTCAAGCTAAAACAATATAAAAACAACCGAGAGGGGTTCCGGATGGACGCCACATGTAGACTCAGCGCCATGTCGGTGTTTCGCAAAAATTGCAGCTTGCATCATCAGAGCTAGGAGCTCCGATTCTGAGCTCTTTTCGGTTGCGGTAGTCCTTATAAACCCCCTTTATTCCTGGTAGAGGGAGGGGGGGTTGGTTTGGTCAGAATGTTTTAATTGATCGGCTGATCAATTTAAAAACCCGGGAGGACAGTATGCCAAATAGGATTTATCTAATAGGATTTATGATAAATAGGATTTATGATAGTCTTGAAGACTTTTGTCACGGTTGAGGTTGTCAGGATGTTTCAAAATTTTCAGACCTTCACGATATTTTCTGGCAAAATAGCTTTGTGAAGGGGCCAGTATGGTAGCCTTATCATACTGCACGGAATGTCCAGTCTCCATCCAGTGTTCGGCTAAAGGTACAATTTCATGCGAGCGAAGAAAAGCTAGCGTTTACCCCCTCTCCATCAATTTTCGACAGAGATAGCTAAGATGACTGCATCCAGCGAAGAAACACTAAAAGTTCAACTCAGTTAAACTTTTAGTGAAACAACGTTGAGATCAAAATGGGGTTATAAATCAAGGTAATAAAGTTAAGATATATTAATGCTGCAAGTGATATATTAATGTTGCAAATTATAACTGCTGCAAAGCGAAAAGAATCAATTAAACTACAGTATTATCACATTATTTACTCAGTTTTCTTACTTTCTCATGCATGTTCCTATTTTATAATACTATATTTTATAACTATTTTATAATACGTTGGCTTTCAAAAAATTATGGAAAGTAGAAGATGATAATAATTTATTTGGAAAAGTACAATTGTCTGGTACATTCTAATAAAATCTAGGTAATTTTTTAGAATCACTACATCAGCACTAAATTCAATAAAATTTGGTCAATCGACGCGTTTTTACACAAAACTAAAGAATCTGGCAGATAAAAGTGTCGCTCTGCTTTGGGAAGCGAGATATTAATTGTTAAAGTTCGCGACTCGATAGGTTAAGAAACCTGTCATATCGACGATGTACTGACTGTCTGAGCATGCGCAGCGACGTAACGCAGGTCAGCTGACCATGCAACGTCATAAAGTGCGCGAAATTGAAAATGAATACAAGTTAAGTCAAACGCGTGGGAGGTCCAGGGGGCGAAACCCCCTGGTTGGGGGGTTGGGGGGGCGAAGCCCTCCCACTAATTACAAAACGACTTTTGTTACTTTGAAAAATTTGCTGTCGCGTACGATTTATCGCGGATATCTCTTGTCTTTGAATTACTGTGCATCGTTGAAATTGATACGTCATTCGATTGAAATGTACCGAATAAATCGGTGAGATTTCTACGCGAGGTAGGACGCTTCTACTCGCGAATCACCACGCGTCCCCTCACCTTGCGTCAGGGGTCTGTGCTAATCTTTTCGGTTTCTATCATTTTTAGTATATCGTAGACTCATCGATTTAGTAAGGCGAAGATTTATTTGACAAGTCATTCAAATTTTGTGCACTTTATTAGTAACAAGTTAATTAATATAAAATTTAAATGACTTGTTAAATAAATCTTCGCCTTACTAAATCGATGAGTCTACGATATACTAAAAATGATAGAAACCAAAAAGATTAGCACAGACCCCTGACGCAAGGTGAGGGGGGTGCGGGTGGGGGGCCAAAAATAACAAATAAAACGCTCAAAAGTCATATGTAAGTTCGCAGGCAAACAACAATGTTAGGCTTGTTCGAATTTGTTCAAGTTATTTACAATAAAAAAGAATTAATAGATTTTTTAATTAAGCATGGTGTATTAACAAATACGATTAAGTGTAGTCAGTGCGGTAACGACGTTATTAATAAAGATACATATTAATAAAGATACATTAACATATCGATGTGGAAAACGATATTACACAAAGAATGAACATAAGAAACGTGTCCTCAAGTCCTGCGACTTTTATAAAAGTATCAAAACAAATACTTGGTTCCACGAGAGCAATTTAGACATTGCTACTATCTGTAAGATAGTAGCATGTTTCTTAATGTTTCGCCATCCGAAATTTAATGATACCATGGATGAGACTGGCGTAACGTCAGTCACGATTACAGATTGGTTCAATTTTTGCTGAGAGGTAATTATATCTTAATTTATTATAATTATTGCATTGTACAGTAAAGGAAAATGTATTATGATTAATGTAGAAAATTAAATGTTAATATTATTTTTTCGTTTGCAGGTCTGTGAGTTCTGGTTAGAAAAATATAGTGAAAAACATGGTGGCTCAGGACGCACAGTTGAAATCGATGAAGCAAAAATTGGAAAACGAAAATATAATCGTGGCCGACTTTTAAAAGGAAATTGGATATTTAAAGAATACGAGCGAGAATCGAAGAAAGTCTTCATCGTTCCAGTCGAAGATCGTACAGAAGAGACACTCCTGGCATGCATCAAGGAGTGGATTCTGCCAGGAACTACCATCGTGTCAGATTGTTGGAAGTCTTACAATTGCTTAAGCAATGAAGGCTTTCAACATCTGACAATGAACCATACTTACAATTTTGTCGATCCTGAGAGTGGTGAGAAATAAACTATATATAGATAGCTAATTATATTATTGTATATAATGTTGCATTGTATATTCAAATATATTTTTTAAATTCTTAGGTGCACACACTCAACATATAGAGCGCGTTTGGAGAGAAGTTCGCGAAATATTCCAAGATACGGAACTAAATCCGAACATTATCTTGGATATTTAGCCGAATTTCTTTTCAAACGCACCTATAACCGACTGGAACGTATTGAAGTTTTCTTCAAGATCATCGCCTCCAATGTCCAGTTTCGAAAAAACTCAAGATCATCCTCCAATGTCCAAGTTGCGAAAAAACTCAAAATCAGCCATCATCATCCACAGTAGAGCGTCGATTATCCGAAAGTCGGTCATCCGAAACGTCGGTTAACCGAAAGCCGAATCACGCCAAAAAAAAATTTTTTTTTTACGACTGGTCACACATAAAATACATAATAACGAAACCGCCCGGATGGGGCGCGCGAATACGTAGTCTGGGCGCACTATCAAAAAAAAGCTGTTTTAAAAAAAAATTAGATAGTCAGGTTTGACTATTGGATAAATAGTAAAAAAAATCGCTCTTTCGAATGGAACATTTGTTATCAATTTATTTTTGCTGGAAATAGTCGAAAATTGAGAAAATAAGTTAACCTATACGGTTATCAACAAAGAACTACATACATAAACGTATGTATTTCCAGTGATGTTCGATTATCCGAAAAATCGATTATACGAACACCCCTCGGCCCCAATTGTTTCGGATAATCGACGCTCTACTGTATATATATTCATTAGTTTTATATTTTTATAAAAGTCGCAGGACTTGAGGACACGTTTCTTATGTTCATTCTTTATGTAATATCGTTTTCCACATCGATATGTTAATGTATCTTTATTAATATTTACGTCGTTACCGCACTGACTACACTTAATCGTATTTGTTAATACACCATGCTTAATTAAAAAATCTATTAATTCTTTTTTATTGTAAATAACTTGGCGTTTTATTTGTTTTAGTGTAGTTTAGTTGTAGTTTCTCACACACACACACCGAAGAGGGAGTGCAAATTTTTCAAAGTAGACAAACAGAAGTTGTTTCGTGATTAGTGGGGGGGCTTCGCCCCCTGGACCCCCCCACGCGTTTGACTTAACTTGTATCCATTTTCAATTTCGCGCACTTTATGACGTTCATGGTCAGCTGACCCCTTTTTTTTTTTTTTTTTTTTACGTAGGGAAATCCTCATGGATACCCGCTCCCCCGGGGGAGGGAGCAGGTTATGCCGGACTCTTACCGGCTAAAACCCTACGGTGGCCCTCCTCGTGCGTTGTTGGGGGACCCCGGGAACGCAACCGGCATACTACCGGTGCCCCCCAATGGTCAGCTGACCTGCGTTACGTCGCTGCGCAGGGTCAGCTGACCTGCGTTCCGTCACTGCGCATGCTCAGACAGTCAGTACATCGTCGATATGACAGGTTTCTTAACCTATCGAGTCGCGAACTTTAACAATTAATATCTCGCTTCCCAGAGCAGAGCGACACTTTTATCTGCCAGATTCTTTAGTTTTGTGCAAAAACGCGTCGATTGACCAAATTTTATTGAATTTGGTGCTGATGTAGTGATTCTAAAGAATTACCAAAATCTGTTTATTTTTATTTTATTTTATTTTATTTTATTAATTTTATTATTATAATTCTATTATTTTGCCACTGCTCCGTCGGAAATCCGTCGAGTATTCTCAGTTTATTGCAAGTAAAAGCTAGCAATAAAAAGCTAGCGAAAACACGCTCCGTGAAAAGGTTAGAAGGCAAAAGCGAACAGCATTTCAACCATAGAGATATTAGACTAGAGTGCGCAAAGACTACCGCTGCCTGTAAGTGGACGCGATAGAGGCTAAGAGAGAGATGGATGCGAAAAGTTCCCTCTGTCTCTTTCTAGCCAAGCACTGTGATTAGCTCCCGCGCGTAGGCTCCGCCGACCACGCGACGCCCAAGAAGGGAGAAAGCAAACGTCTAACCATGTAGCCAATCACAGCGCTCGGCTAGAAAGAGACAGAAGAAACTTTTTGCATCCATCTCTCTCTTAACCTCTATCGCGGAATTCGGTCTCTTGCGCACTCTAGTTTAATATCTCTATGGTTTCAACACTGTTTTGCTTTGCGATGGAGTAAATATAAACGCTAGCTTTTCCTCGTTCCGTGAAAAGGTAAAAGGCGAAAGCGAACAGCGTATTAACGCCGTTTTGCTTTACCGTGGAGTGGGGATAAACGCTAGCTTTTCTTCGCTCGCATGAAATTGTACCTTAAAGGCATGATGGAAGGATTACATGGTGTGTGCGATACGATCTCGTTCTCTCTCTAAAATCTGCTCTTCTTTTCTAATCGCGACACGAAAAAATACATGTCTACCAACATAAGGAAATCCCTAGAATTCTAGGAATGTAAGTAGCGTTATATTGCAGAATTGACTGACTAGACTGTTACAATATACGAATGTGTATTATGTGACATATTATACAATATAATTATATATTTATATAATTATATATATACACAATATATATATATTATATATAATTATATATAATTATATTGTATAACATGTCACATAATACACATTCGTATATTGTAACAGTCTAGTCAGTCAATTCTGCAATATACCGCTACTTATATTTATATATATATATTATATATATATGACAACAGACACTGCAATTAAGGTAAAATTATTTGAATTCGAAGTATCAAGAGTCTAGCATCTATCCTCATAAAAAATGATCTATACAATATATACCGTCAACTATTTAATTAATCTTTGGATTTGTATTAACAGTCAAAAGAAAATGCACTAAGATTTCACGTGACGTACGATTCGTCGGAAATTCAATTTAGAAACGTAAATTTCCAATATGTTGAAGGAAAACCTATTTTTAAAAATGTATCGTTCACCATACCGAGTGGCAAGAAGGTTGCTATTGTTGGAGGATTTGGTTGTGGGTAAGCTATCAGGTATATAAACTATATACAGGGTTGGGCAAAAGTCCGGAAACGGTCAAATATCTCGAAAAGGATCAACTATAGCGAAAAATTGTAAATAGCAAAGTTGTAGGGCTTAAAAAAATGTACTTAATGATGACTAAAAATTTTACTTTGAGTGGAGGACGAAGATCATATAAAAGTCAAATTGAATTTTTTAAATGGAACTGCCTACTTTTTATTGCATATTCTTATAGCTTATCTCGAGACCTTTCCAAAACACTATAATAAAGTATTTTTTTGTTAAGTATTTTCCGAGTTATAAAGCTTGAAATAATTTCATAATTTTACATAAACTGTAAAATATCTCGTAAAATATTTACTTTTCGATGACCTTACCTCAATACTTTTATGCACAGAATAATGAGAGGAATCAATTGGTGTAAAGAAAACACATAGTTGTTTTTAAGAAAAAATATGTAATTGTTAGTTACAAATTGCATATTTTTTCTTAAAAACAACTATGTGTTTTCTTGACACCAATTGGTTCCTCTCATTATTCTGTGCATAAAAGTATTGAGGTAAGGTCATCGAAAAGTAAATATTTTACGAGATATTTTACAGTTTATGTAAAATTATGAAATTATTTCAAGCTTTATAACTCGGAAAATACTTAACAAAAAAATACTTTATTATAGTGTTTTGGAAAGGTCTCGAGATAAGCTATAAGAATATGCAATAAAAAGTAGGCAGTTCCATTTAAAAAATTCAATTTGACTTTTATATGATCTTCGTCCTCCACTCAAAGTAAAATTTTTAGTCATCATTAGGTACATTTTTTTAAGCCCTACAACTTTGCTATTTACAATTTTTCGCTATAGTTGATCCTTTTCGAGATATTTGACCGTTTCCGGACTTTTGCCCAACCCTGTATATAACACAAAGTGAGATGGAAGAAAATACAGGGAGTGCGAAAAGGACGCTTACACACCAGTTGTGCCAAACTTTAAAAGCTAAACATTTCGTTTTTCGCAGTTGCCTGCCCTGTGTTTTTTCGTGCACCGAAGGCTGAAAAGGGGCGTGGTTTACGAGTTCTGCACACACCATGTAATCCTTCCATCATGCTTAAAGGTGCAATTTCACGCAGCGAGTAAAAGCTGGCGTTTTACCCCCACTCCATCAATTTTCGACAGAGATGACTAAGATGGCTGCATTCAGCGTCTATTCGCTGAATGCAGCCATCTTAGTCATCTCTGTCGAAAATCGTTGTATCGCTGTATAGTGTATGTGACGCGAACTATAGATTTTCAGTACTGGCAGTGAATATCGGAACGCAGCCAATAGGAGGCGAAAGCGAACAGCGTTTAACACTGGTTTGCTTTGCGGTGGAGTGGGGATAAACGCTAGCTTTTATTCGCTCCATGAAAAGGCAAGAGGCGAAAGCGAATAGCTTTTTATCGCTGCCTTGCGTGGCGGTGGAGAGGGGGTAAAACGCCAGCTTTTACTCGCTGCGTGAAATTGCACCTTTAAGGCTGATTGAGAAAAGTGGCTGTATTTGGCACACCGCTAGGGTGCGTTCCAAAACAGCACCCGTGTGTATTTTGTCACACTCAACTCGTTCCAAAACTCATAGGCCGGTATTCATAGTCGGGTCTTATAATTAAGACCGTCTTAAGTTTATCTTCAGATACTCCGTAGCCAATGAACTGATTCGTACAGCATCTAAAGATAAACTTAAGACGATCTTAAATATAAGATCCGACTATGAATACCGGCCATAGTGTGCACATTGAGCGTATACCCGTGGTCGTTTCAAAACCCTACTCCATGGACCACTCGTGTGATTTTTCTCCACTCCCTTTTTTGCGGTGTGATTCGGTGGAGATTGTGGATGCGTTCCGTCACAGTAATAAAGATGGCTGCTCTCTTATATAGTGAGGTTAGTTTGTTTGATGCAGAAGAAAATAAAATTTATAACATAACAGTTACCATAGAAGAAGCTGAAAAAGCATATAAAGGTAAGAAAATTTTCTTTCTTTAGTTAAATTTGTGTATAATAATATTGTGTACATTATTACATACATAATATATCCATAATTTATAATTAACCAATTCATAAATTCACACATAAATTATTCATTATTAACCTTTAATCTCTGTTTTAGATGATCATTTTGCAGCAACTTTGTTGGAACGTGCAAAATCTACAACAGAAATTGGTAATATATAAAATAAAACTACAAATTTGTTATCTTTTTTTACTACAATTTTAAACTACAATTTTGTTATCCTTTTTTACAATAAAATTTTAACATTTAAGTTCAAAATTTAAGTATGCTTGTATAACTTAAGATTCCTGTAATTTTTAATTTGCAGGTTGTTCTAGTTCTATTTTAGAAAGTCCTAATTCAGTTAGTACAAGTAATGAAAGTTCTAGTTGTAACAAAGAAAATGAAGATAAAGGTGTGTATGCGTGCGTGAAATTTAATAGAAATTATTTGTAACATTTACTTGTGATATATAGAACATTATCATTGGACAAAGCAAGAAAAAAAAATAAAATAAAATAAAAAAAAAAAAAAATAAAAGAAAAATTTAAAAAAATAAAATCTAATTCCTCATCACTTTCACTACTACAGGGGTACGTTCCAAAACCTTACTCGGGTGCACTATAATACTAGAAGTACTATAGCATACGTGACATATACTATAGCAACTTCTAGTGTTATGTCACCCAGGTAAGGTTTTGGAACGTGCCCCTGGTGTCTGATATTACATTCTGCAATAATTGGTCAGAAGCGACTATCGCTAGTGTCAATATACGTTTTCGGCGAACTAAAGTCGACTCATTTTTGTTTGTAAACATAATGGTACACATGGGGCGTTCTAAAACTGTTGTCGGTACCAAGTCCACCAGCTCCACTGAGCCCGTCCACCATATCCACCACACGACGTGAACATAAAGTGTTTTGGAACGCACCCCAGGGGTACGTTCCAAAACCTTACTCGGGTGCACTATAATACTAGAAGTACTATAGCATACGTGACATATACTATAACAACTTCTAGTGTTATAGTCACCCGGGTAAGGTTTTGGAACGTAGCCCAGCAGTGGCCTAGTTTCCACCGAAGTCTTCAATCCGATTCTACTTCGGTGCAGAACAAATTATTATGCTGTTTCCACTGGAAGTGAAATAGGAGTAAAGAAGAAACGGGAGTGAAATGAGTTAATCTATCGTGTTTCCATCGACTCAAATTCGGTTCTACGCCAGATTAGGTGCTTCGGTGAAAACTAGGCCAGTGATAGACCGTCGTGGGTTTTTAGTGACGCATGCGCAGTAAGAATCTTCATTACCGTATATACTTCAATCATATAAGGTATCATTAGACCCCAGCGAAAAGAGAAATGTAAAAAAAGTTATAGTTGGAGAGGAAAGTTTCTATTAAGGAAATAAAATACATTTAATGTAAAGATTCTAAATATTTAAAATACATTTAATGTAAAGATTTTAAATATTTAAATCTTAATGCAATAAAAATATAACATTTCTCTTAATATTATGCATAGAAATATAATAAATAAAATTACAATATTGTTACATCCGCTCTCGCCACCCGGTGTGCTCCGCGTCACGGAGCGCTCCCCGGCAACGAGCTGTTTTTTTGTAAAACAGCGATCGGCGGATTTATGTCAGAACCATCTTGTTCTTCTGACGCGTTCCTTGTATTTCGGCATAATAAAGAGTTGTGGTTCCCCTTAAATCGGAGTGTTTATTTCCTCCTCGGCGGAGTGTACCGCGAGTGCTTCTGAGTGAGAGTGCCTGTGGTGGTGTTCCCCGGCGCGGACGCACAACAATACACTTATATTATACAATAATATATATTTTAGAATATATAATACTTCAATACATATACCTAATAATATCATGCGTTATCACATTTCACGCGAGAAAAGAAGTCCCTTATATGAACCTAATAGTGCATCTAGATACCAGTGGTAGCAGACGACATCTAGCTGTGACGTCACTTACGCATGCACACGGAGCACAGACTTCTATATATTACTATCTTAGAACATATACTACTGGAAGGAGCATAGGCTTGAAAAGTTGGCTCAGAGAAGATTGACAAGGATGGATATATAATGCGCCTAGTCGGCAATGCGCATGCTCCAGACAAATAAAACCGATTAGTACGTAATCTGCGGGAAGGAAGTGTGAGTCAAAAATAAAATGCGGCGAGTAAAGTATTTAAATTAATAACAATATATATTATATTTATTGATTATTAAATAATATTAATTTTGTATATTTGTGTCTTATGTAGTTATTCTTTTCATTGACTTGTTTATTCGTATGATGTATGCGAACTTGTAAGTATTTTTTAATAACTAATCTATGTAATTAGCTGTGTTCTATGATTCGAAAAAATATATGCCTTATATGCCTTATATATACAGGGTGTAAAAAAATTAGACCGACAAACTTTGAGGGGAAATAGAGGACATAAAAACAAACATATTTTGTTAATAATATTTTTCTCTACGACGCTTCGTTTTAATATTACAGGGTACAAAATAGGAATTTTATGATTTTAACAAAAAACAAACACATAAGTGGAAAAATTCAATTTATTTCAATTACACATATTTAATCTTCAAAAAACAATTAACAAAAGAACGGAACAAAAATGCGCAAATAATTAGCTCAATTTATAATAAATGTTCAAAAATTCCTCCATTTGTTTCAACACAAAAATGACAACGTCGAAATTCGGATTAACGATTCTGTTTCTGTTTCAATGCTTCATCGATAAGAGTTTTAAAAATTAAAGATATAAAAATAAAGTAAAAGTAAATACAAAATACCCTTGTGAAGCACGCTTCATTAATTGTAAACAGTATTGAGGGCAAACAGCCCGACAAAAACAGTACGTGCAATCCACGTTATAACGGGAGAGGACTTCAACATAAACATTTTTTGTTAATTCTCTCTACGATATTTCGTTTTGGTCTTAGTCTATGTAGTATTTATTCAAACGCTCAATGGAGCAGAAGTCTTCAATATCTTACTAAATTTGATATGATTTGTTTATCATTATGGAGCGATATACTTGGATTGAATTGAGTGACATGCATCTTACTTATGGAGCAGCTAATTGCAATGGACGGGCAGCACAGAGACTTTATCAACAACGATATCCTGGTCGCCGCATTCCACATCATTCCATTTTTGAATCCATTCATCGACATTTGCGAGAGAATGGTTCTTTTAGAAGATCGAATGGACAAGGACGACGACGTTCAGTGAGAACTCTGCGATTTGAAGAGCAAGTTTTGGCAGAAATAGAAAACAATCCTTCCACTAGTACACGTGCAATTGCATTTAACATTGGAACAAGTAATATGAATGTATGGAATGTTCTTCGCGAACAATTATTACATCCATTTCATCGGCAAGGTGTACAAAGTTTAACATTTGAAGACTATCCACGACGTTTAGAATTTGCGCGATGGTATTTGCAGCAGTGCGAAACAAACCCCGAATTTTCTTCTTTAGTACTATTTACTGACGAAGCAAGTTTTACAAGAACAGGCATGTTTAACACTCACAACTCTCACGTTTGGAGTCAGGATAATACTCATGCTACATTTATTCGATCACATCAAACGGAATTTACGGTTAATGTATGGGCAGGTATTATTAATAACTTCCTTATCGGGCCGTACATTTTACCTTTAAGACTGAATGGCAATATTTATCGTATTTTTCTCGAGGAAGTGTTACCAGAACTCATGGAAGACGTGCCACTTGTCACAAGAAGGCAAATGTGGTTCCAACACGATGGAGCACCTGCCCATTTTAGTGCTATTGTGCGCAATTACTTGGACCAAAGATTTAATGAGCGCTGGATAGGCCGAGGAGGTCCTATCGCATGGCCTCCCCGGTCACCAGATTTATCTTCGCTTGACTTTTTTTTATGGGGGCACATGAAAACTCTCATTTATGAGACACCGATTGAAACAGAAGAAGAATTAGTAGCCCGAATTACTGCTGCAGCATATCACGTTCAAAATATTCCTGCAGTCTTCGAACGTGTGAGAGAATCAATGTTTCGACGTTGTCATTTTTGTGTTGAAACAAATGGAGGAATTTTTGAACATTTATTATAAATTGAGCTAATTATTTGCGCATTTTTGCGTTCTTTTGTTAATTGTTTTTTGAAGATTAAATATGTGTAATTGAAATAAATTGAATTTTTCCACTTATGTGTTTGTTTTTTGTTAAAATCATAAAATTCCTATTTTGTACCCTGTAATATTAAAACGAAGCGTCGTAGAGAAAAATATTATTAACAAAATATGTTTGTTTTTATGTCCTCTATTTCCCCTCAAAGTTTGTCGGTCTAATTTTTTTACACCCTGTATATATATATATATATATATATATATATATATATATGCCTTATCTCGTTCTTTGCAAATGTAGCAATACATCTCACGAACCACTTTTATAATCTACTATTTGAAGAATCTTGTTATTTATTCGCAATAGGTCACATGTGATCATATGTCGCCTTTTCTCACTGCTTTTCATCACCCCGCAGCCCCCGCGCGTATCGACACTTTTATTTGTCGGAGCATGCGCATTGCTGATTAGGCGCATTGTATCTCCATCCTTGTCAATCTTCTCTGAGTCAGCTCGAATGTACAGGGATTATAGGCCTATGCTCCTTCCAGTAGTATATGTTCTAAGATTACTATAGACTGCTAGCTTTGAAGACGAGAAGTGAAGCCAATGGCCAAAAAAAGGGCACGGCAGCCATTTGTCTGGAGTCCAAAACCGATATGACCAAACTATAGCACTTTTTAAAATCTGTCTGAAAATTTTCAATAGAATATTTAAAAATATTACTTGCACATTATATATTTTTAATATAAATATATAAATAATTATATATACATAAATATATAAATTATATATACATAAATATATAAATAATTATATTTATTAGGTGTACAAAAAAGTTCTGAGCTTTAGATTTCATACAACCGAAATAACAATTTAAATTTTATATATCTTCCCGCCCTTTTGCGGTTTTAAAGTTAACATTTGGCCTTCTAAAATGCCATACGGTTTGGCATGCACATAACTTCAAAAATCAATAGTGTTCACGATGGCAATAACAAAAGAGCATATTCGATTTTCCATCCACTTCGCGTTTCATCTGAAGAAAAATGCTGCTGAAGCCATTGCAATGATTTGTGCTGCATATAGAGAGAACGCTGTAAGTCATACTACATGTAAAAAATGGTATCAAAAATTTCGCCAAGGAGATTTCAGTCTTAAAATAAACCGCGTGCTGGACACCCTGAAAAGATTGAAATGGACGAATTGCAAGCACTGCTGGATATAAACTCTGTGCAAACTGAAAAGGAGCTTGCAGAACAGCTTGGCGTTACGCAGCAAGCCATTTCCGTACGTTTACTTACGATGGGAAAGGTTCAGAAGGAAGGTAGATGGATTCCGCATGAATTGTCCGAAGACAACAAAAATCGACAGCGTGACACTGCACTCACTTTGCTTTCAAAGTTCCGGAAAAAAGATTTTCTGCACAAAATCATTACAGGCGATGAAAAGTGGATTCTTTATGATAACCCTAAACGTAGAAAATCATGGGTTGATCCTGGTCCTTCGACATCGACGCCAAAGCCCAATATTCACGCCAAGAAGGTTTTGCTCTGTATCTGGTGGGATTGGAAAGGTGTGTTGTATTACGAGTTGTTACAACCGGGTGAAACAATCACGGCAGACCGCTACCAACAACAATTGACCAATTTGAGCGATGCATTAGAAGAAAAGAGGCCATTTACTGGCCAAGGACGTCGTAAAGTGATCTTGCTTCATGACAATGCTCGACCACATGTTGCGAAAGCGACTCAGGACCATATCTTTGCGTTAGGCTGGGAACTTCTTCCACACGCGGCGTATAGCCCAGACATGGCGCCTTCCGATTACTACCTATTCCGGTCGTTGCAGCATCATTTGGCTGATACACATTTCGTGAGATTTGAAGAGATACGAAAATGCATTGATGACTTTATCGCTTCGAAGCCGGTGAGCTTCTATCGTCAAGGAATTTGCAAGCTACCCGAAAGATGGCAAAAGGTCGTTGATGCAAACGGGGAATATTTCGCTGATTAATATTTTTTTGTTTGTTTTTGAATAAAGATTGAATTTTACAAAAAAAAGCTCAGAACTTTTTTGTACACCTAATAAAACTCATGTAGATGACGAGGAAATTTTTTTTGTCCTAGGTGCTTATTCCTGGAAATATTCGTGTAAATAATTTTAAAAAATTACATTAAAATTTTTATACAAATTGGTTTCGATTTTATTCTGCTTTTTTTCGTTTTTATCTTACGATAAAATATTGTTTTTCTAAGTCACGTATTTCAGTAACTTAATTATCTTTTACTTCAGAAATCACTTTAAAAAATGCATCGATAATAGTACCTCATGGGTGATGTGAAAAACTATTAATTGTAATTATTTTAGATTGTTTAAAATATTATAACTTATAAAAACATGCATTATATATTGCATATAAAATATATTAATAATAGAAATTTTTATATTTTATTATTTATATAATTTCATTTAAAAATTAAAATTAATAAAAAGACGATTTAGCGGAAGGTACGCCCCAGCCTATCTTTTATATAGGAACGCTCCTGAGGCACAGCGTCACAGGAGCGATCGGCGGCTCGGCCGTCGAGCCTTGTACGGTAGTAGGGGAGTGCTAGGCGGCTACTTCCCCGCCGCTTCGGAATCCGAAAAGTGCAACATTTTCCGAGCACTGTTCTAGACGAAGGCAGTTGGCAACAGTTCCACTGCCTTGACGCGTCGAGCATCCGTCTCCGCTCAGAAATTATAACAATTCTGGTCTATAGACATCTGTAAAACCTGAATTATTTCGATTATTTCCATTATGCCCAAGCCATCATTAAAATTGCAAACTGAAATGTTTGCTGCCATATCCAGAACTATTTTTCCACTTGACGTCGATTTCGGTGCCACCGTCCATACGACAGAGTTGAAGCTTTCATTGGTATTTTGTGAAGCCTCCTAAGCAACGCTTTAATAATTCGTCGTTAAATCCGTGTACATGAGCTTGATAGCATTAACCCTTTCGCTACGGCAGTGTGCTCCGTCGGAGTGACACCGTTGAACGGGCCACCGTGCCGCCGGAGTAGCGGCACTGAACGGAGCACTGCGCCGAAAAGTGTGCATGTTGCGCTTAGATAAAACAATGCATGTTTATATTTCACTTGTTTAAAACAAATGCGAACAAACCAGAGAATGAGACAAGTGTGATCGATGTGCACTATGCGTAAAAATAAAAACATCGCGGGTCTCATGGTCAAGTGAGGTCGTCGCGCGGATGTCGTCTATAGGCGACGCTCGTACACACAGGTCGTCGCGCGGATGTCGTCTATAGGCGACGCTCGTACACACAAGTCGTCGCGCGGATGTCGTCTATAGGCGACGCTCGTAGCGAAAGGGTTAAGGGGGTATTCTGGTCTAGAGGCATAAATTTTGGGCGTTTTGTCGAGCTCGATAAAAAAAAAACAAAAAATATTTTTACCATTTATTTTTTTATAACATATTTATTGATATCTTGAAAATACACAAAAAAATTTTTGAAAAAAAAAATGAAAATTAAATAAGTTATAAGCTGGTAAAGTTGGGGGTAAAAAAAAAACGAGGTGTGCTGGTTGACACGATTGCAACCCTTCTGGTCATCTGAAACAAAATTTAAAAAAAGATTCTTAATTAGTAAGAATGTCGTTATAGCCCCTACCTAAGAGAAAGTGGAAAACATTTTTTTCGCAAAATGGCGGCTGTTTGAAAAAAAAAGGCATTTTCGACTCTTTTTTCTCATGATTTTTAATTTTTTAAAATAGTAAAAAAAATAATTTTGATACAAAAGTGGTAGGGGCGATAGAGAGTTATACATTGAAGGTTGGTACAAAATTTGAAGTCAATCGGTCAAATAGAACTTGAGATATCATGTCAACCATGTTGAAAAAAGTAGTTTTGAGAAAAACGCGTTTAAAGTTTTGAGCAAAAGTTTCAGGCAACCGCAGCGGTCTAAGTCATAGAATGGTTATACTTACATTTTGTTAATCGGCGATTCCTGGTTCATAGAGTGTGCCTTCTTCGACTTCAAAATATATATTTTCGGAAGCTCGTTCTAATTTACGAGCAATTCTAGCTTCCTTAGAAGCATCAGTACCTCTGGTACTCAAACGGCTAAAATAGCTATAACTCCGTAAATTATTAGAATTTTAAAATTTTCTCTCGAGGATATATTCTTAAAGGTCTAAACTTTAAGAATATGCAAAAAAAAAATGATTTTTTCAAAATTCTAGACCAGAATACCCGCTTAAAAGCCTCTTGTTTGAGAGGCAGTGTGTGTGTGTGTATTGTGTCAGCTGATTACAGGCGTTCGCCTTTTGCATTGTACACTACGAATTTTTGCCGACTGGGCACTTATCATTGCGGATTTTTATCTGTGGATATTTTCTAATATAAAGTCTTCCAAATTTCTTTCTTCATATTCTCTATTGAATCCGTATTTCTTCGTATAGCTCAAGGTCTGTAGATGAACGTCAGGAGGGAAAGGAAGGCATTCATATTTACATATTTGGCCCCAACATAACGGCCGCTATCTTCCAGATGTTTAACCTAAGTTTTTTTGTCAGAGCTGTCAATGTATCAATATATAAAAGAGATTAAGGGTAGACAAGAGTGCTTTAAAAAATTAATATAATTAAAATTACATCAAGAAGTGGTAAAATAAAAGGAAAGAAAGTATTGAAAATAAAATAAACGTAATAAATTCTAAAATATTTAAATATCTATTATAATTAAAAAAAGAACGCAATTTTAGCACACTGTTTAATCCAAATTTGCGACAATTTTTCACACAACAGCTTGGCATTATTACATATATTTTTTAATACTATGTATCAATTCCATCTTCCACTTTTACTACTCACTCACTCTTCTCATGCAACACACACTCACACATACCCAGATAGCACAGGATGTCCTATGGACATCCATTTTATGTCCATTTTAAGTCCACATACATGAAATGGACGTCCAATGTATATCCGATTTTGGATATCCTTTAGTCTCCATATTTGGACGTCCATAGGATGTCCAATTTTGAGCGTCAATAGTCGTTTTTCAACAAGAAACTGTATTACATATAAAGCTATTTTATTGCCTACAGATTATTTTAGAAGATAACTTATTGCTAGATATTATAGAAAAACAAGCAATATTTCTCAATTTTCACTTTCTCGTCTTTTGTTTTTTAACTCTCATTTGATCTTTTTTGTAGACATTACTAAATTGGTGCAATAAGTTAAAATGAGACAAATATATTAATCTCACTCTAACTTATTGCACTAGATTCGCATAAGTTTCGCTCACGCCACTAGGCGTCGCAAAAACCATAAGCTTTCTCGCAAGTAAAAACCTACTTGGAAATATATATAAGTATAATTATTTATCATGTGACACAATTTTGGAATTTGGAATTTTTGAGGATGTAGCTGTTCTAAACACGACAATGAAGTTAGAACTTGAAAATGAAATATACAAAAATATCTTATTTTAAATATATTTACAGAAAAACTGTAATTTAAAGTATTCTTTTATCGTGAAATATATAAATTAATTTTGTGCTTCAGATTTATTATTATTAATAAACCTCTTCTTTATATACTTTGGAATGTTTATTTCGGTAATAATTACAAATACTAGAGTACTGGAAATGATGTCCATTTTAGTTCCTTCTTTGGATATTCTATGGACGTATGGAGTAGTGAAAAACGGATGTCCTATGGACATCCTATAAACGTCCATCGGATTTTATTCGGATGTCTTATGGATGTCCTAATATCCAAACTTGAACGTCCAATGAACCATAGGACGTCCATGTGCTATCTGGATAATTCGTAGCTCCAAAATGGCGCTCATTCGAAGACCTTCCTTCCCCTCCCGTCGTTCATCTACAGACCTTGATATAGCTAAGCCTTGGTATAGCTAATATATAGTTAATTCATCAATTAACTTGTCCGTCAATTTTCCTTTTCCACCGATGTTTTTTACTGTTCTTTTGAAATTACAAAGTCGTGTATCCATCCTTTTTTGTACATGCTCAAAACACTGTTTCTTGCAAACAACTAAATCTTCATAAGGCCGAGCATCAGTAATTCCTTTGAAAGTTTTGCTGTCCCCATCACCAATATAATTACAATATTTGAGACCGTGTAAAAATTCGGAACACAGACTTCTATACTATACGCTAGATCGCCAACTCCTATTGTTCTCCTTATGTACAAATGTTGCTTATGTACATGTAATGCGCGGAGTGGATGCGCAGAATAAGCTACGCGATTCTAATCTTTCGAACTCAACCTGTCGAAAAGGTAATTAGTATTTTCACTATGGGTGTTTTCCAACGAGATACACAGATGACACAGTGCAACACTGCATCCTATACAGAGTGTTCCAACTGTGACATAGACTACGTTTACACGACAGTCTAAAGCTGATTTAGTAACTACCGTAGTTAATGTATTCTTGCATCCAATTGGTAAATTTTTTTAGATCTGAAAGAATATACCAATTGAATGCAAGAATTCTCTAACTACGGTAGTTATTAAATCGGCTTTAGGCTGTCGTGTAAACGTAGTCATTGTATCACACTGCTCGACACAGTAAAAACTGAAGTACAAGCGTGTAAAATGCTCCAGTGTTACCAATGTTTTACGGAATCTTAATACATAATATTTAAATTATAGTAATAATGCTTTCGAACATAACCTAGAAGAGAATTAAAGACGTAAAAAAATTGTGAAGCTTTAAGATAATGGATTCTAGTTTCGAAATTATTAGTAAGATGTTAAAAAGTACAATAAGAAACATAATAAATTTTTTAAGAATTTTTTAAAGAATTAAACTTTAACTCGCCTTTTTACGGTCGCACCAAGATCTTTTTGGCCAATCAATAATCTGCGAAATCGCAGTACACAATTAAACATAAGTTGCGCGTCGACACTGTCGTCCTTTATAACGCAACCACAATCACCAACTTAAAATCAAATTGATAGCATATTATAAGCATATAAAAGTATATAAGATAATATTCACTGCGCATGCTCGTAGCTTATTCTGCGCATGTCATACATAAATATCTGCAACAGTTAAAGGGACGCAGTTAGCAGTCTAGTGTATAATATAGAAATCTGTGATTCGGAACGGGAAAACATCTCCACGATTACATCGACCTCTATTTTCTCAGCCGATCCTTGGTGATTTATATTACACTGATTTTTATGCGACTCAGCCCACTCTTTATACTCCGCAGTTCCTTCTTTTTCTTTCCAAAATTCGCAGGATTTACAATATTTACATTTTACATTAATATCAATTATTTCAGTGAGCCATCCAATAAGCGTTGTTATTCCAAACAATGACAGAAATCCTCTCTTCCTCCAGGTTCCATCGCCGGATATTGTTATTCATCTATCATTCTTTTTTCTTCACTCATTTTCTTCTCCTCAACAGCTGCTCTTTTACTAGAATTTTCACGCACAGCGGCCGTAGCAATGGAAATGATTTTTATCAGTTTATCATAAAAAGATCCAAAGATCGGAAGACAAATCCACGAATACGCAAAATTTTATTTTCCCGTTTAATCTAATGTCTAATAATCGTCTAGCTGGGATAATACTACGGTTTATATCATATCCATGACCAATGAGAGGGGTAGGATTGATATAAATTGGTTCACATTTTTTACAGGTAACGACAATTTTGTAACCCAGGCCGTGATAACCTGTTTCACTAAACTTAATGCTTGTTTTCACACTTGATTTCACTTGATTTCACACTTTTACATAAAACCAACTGAGAAATCATAGAAAATATAGTTAAAAAGTCAATAAAACGGTATCCAAATATGCCATTTACTTAAATTTCGTAGTCATTCTTCGACATCTTCAATTTTTTAGCTGACGCCCGTGCTGTCTGTCTCCATGGTATATCAATTTTTCAATCGTCTTTTTGAAGAACTAATTCTGCTTGCACATGAAGTGCTGGCTTTACAACTTTTTTTGTGTTATATACCTTCTTCTGATTACTTTCCATTACACACAGATTTTCAAATACGAAAACAGTTGATACATAAGTACACATGTTCAGTAACGTGTCTATAGAAGTCATACAATCAGCTAGAGAGAATTAGTGAAATACTCTCAACTTCAGAATGAGGCGACCCATTGATATTCAAAACTGAGATATATATATACAGGGTGTCCGATAATTCGAAGTCCACCCGTAAACTGCAGGTAGAGTAGGTTAAACTGAGCAGAAAAGTCCTGTATCATTTTTTGATATTTTTAATATTTACCGAGATATTAACAAAAAAAGGGGAGGTGGGAGGAGCTTACGAGCGTAATACTAGAACACCGCGGCGACCGCACCGAATTATTCGGTATAATCCCACCGCTCTATCTCCCACCGCTTCACTGCGCGTCTAGTGAGCACATAGCGGTAGGACGTCCTTCTCGCCGCACGCGCTTTGCTCACGCGGATTCGCCGATCTTTTTTTGTTAATATCTCGGTAAATATTAAGAATATCAAAAAATGATACAGGACTTTTCTGCTCAGTTTAACCTACTCTACCTGCAGTTTACGGGTGGACTTCGAATTATCGGACACCCTGTATAATGGATCCCATTAGCAGAGGATGATATTAAAGTGGTAAGAAAATATTCTTTATTTACCTTAATTTTTATTAAGTAATATGTATAATTTTTCTGTTATTTTCAGTATTTAAGTATGGAATAGCAGGAATGACGCAGCTTCGACAATAATTTTAATAATAAGCTGTAAGGAAACGATGGCGTCGCGTGCGGGCGCGTTGCGAGCGCGCGAGCTAGAGGGGCGCATTAACGATAGCAAGAGCGACAGATGACGAGAGAAGCGGGAGGAAGAAGGATGCAGACGGAAAAAGGAGAGGTTGCATCAGCAATCGATAGAGAACAATAAACGCGGACTTACCTTGAACTAGATCGTTTTCTTCCATATTCTTACAAAACCGATTTAGAGAACATAAAAATCATTAAGGATGGAATATCAAAGCTTTGAAAGCAATAAAATATCTCCGTACTAAACAATTAACGGTTTCCCGGGAATGTGGATATATTAAACTGCTATTTGATAGAATAAGACACTGGTGAGATATAACAAGCACTGAAAGACTATATTTGATAATTAATGATCAAAAGATTATTAATACAATGATTAGTCTCACTGACTAGTGCGATACCGTTTACTAAGAGACTCTCGTGAAACCTTTACGACCGAACTGTTTCACTGCTCGAAGGAGAGTCTCACTCAGGAATGCGTGCGTGGTATATATCAGTCCCTTCTTCGAAGGATCTCGAACTATACCACGGCATTCCCTCGTGATCGGTCCTGCGTCGAAACTCGCGCTGTCACGCGTCGCACGCGTGACGTACGTCGGTTCGGCGGTTCACGTACCGCGTGCGTACGGTCGCCGCGCCGATCAGCTGTTTACCTTACAACTCGGCCATGCTGATCTTCAACTTCGTCCCGAAGTTGTCAGTGCAGCTGTTATGGCTGGTTTATGCTTCGGTCTTAATCTTAATCTTAATCTTAATCTTTATATTTCCTATACTAGGGAAGTATAAACGCCTATTGTGTTTTTAAATTTACCGCCACGGTGCACGCCATCTGTATACACAGCATTCCTTCCATAGACTCTCCTATCTTATATTTTCAGAGTATCAGTGGATTGTGTTATGTGGCCAAGCCGAGCATTGTACTCACTCACATCTTTGGAAATATATGGGTTATCCACTAATCAGTGTCTTTAGTTAATACCCACAGAAGTACATACGTAGCAAGTGGTGTCAGAAGTATGGAAAAATGGCAGTACCAGCCGAAACCCTCGCAACATTAACAAATGTTTTCGCGAAAGCAATCCGAGAGGCTACGCGGATGGCTACCATATCGTCACCCGGTGCTACAACGAGCGCTACAGCTCAATGTAAACCACCAACATTTATGATAAGCGTATATCGCTCTTCCGATGGAGCGACTGTAGAAGATTACTTCAAACGCTTCGAATGGGCGCTGAGACTGAGCAAAATTGCGGAAGACCAGTGGGCCAACTTTGCTCGCGTTCACATGGGAACAGAACTTAACATAGCACTTAAATTTCTGGTAAGCCCACGATCACCTGAGGATCTCAATTTCGAAGAAATACGGGATACACTGAAAAAACACATAGATCGCGCAAAAAATAAGTTTGCGGAAAGTATCCGATTCCGTCAAATTTGTCAGCAAAAAGACGAGACAATAGCAAATTTCGCTCTTCGATTACGCCAAGGAGCAGCCTATTGTGAGTATGGTGAATTCCTGGACAGAATGTTAATAGAACAGTTATTACATGGTCTCGCATCTCGTGAAATGTGCGATGAGATAGTAGCAAAAAAACCTGCAACGTTTGACGCAGCATTTGAGATCGCGCACACACTGGAAGCAACTCGAGTTACTACCAATGAGGTTAAAATCACTGCAACACCAGCGACAGAAACGACAAATAAATTAGGGTATACACAGCCGAAGAAAAAGAATAACAAACAATGGCAATACAAATCTGTCCCGCAGAATAAAAGAGAGCAAATCAAAAAAGATAACCTTACGTGTCAAGGCTGTGGTAGAAATCATCCACGAAGTCAATGTCAATTTCGCGATGCTGTTTGTCACTCCTGTGGTGTTAAAGGTCACATCTCTAAAGTCTGTCGATCGAAAAACAAGCAGAAAACAGATCAAATCACTGACGCCTTAATGCCGGCAGAACATGTTGACTCTGTTCGATATTTAAATAAGATTAACAACATCAACACTACTGCAACACAGAAACGAATAGTTGATGTCACTATTGATGGCCACAATTTAAAAATGGAACTGGATACCGGAGCACCATGCAGTATCGTAAGTAAGAACACTCTGTACACTATTAAACCAAAATTTTTATTGCAGAAAACAAATAGACAGTTCGCTAGCTATACGTCACACAAAATCAAATGTATTGGGCGTCTGTCAGTCAACGTTACAATGGGCCAAACGACCAAGAGACTAAACTTATACGTAGTAGAGAACGATTTTGACACTCTCTTTGGACGGGAATGGATCGCACACTTTACCCATGAAATAGATTTCAAAAAAATCTTTTCGACACCGGGCATGATTCATTCTATAACCACTACGTCACCTTGTCTCACTCAAGATCAAAGAAGTCAATTGGAACAACTTCTAGATCGCTTTCAAGATATATTTAGTAGTATAGCAGGTAAACTAACAGGTCCACCAGTCAAGCTGCATTTGAAGCCAGGAGCCTCACCAGTCTTTGCCAAAGCACATGAGATACCTTTTGCACTTCGCGAGGCATACGCAAAAGAAATTGATGCAAAAATAGCAGCAGGATTTTTCAGGAAAGTGGAACATTCAGAGTGGGCATCCACTACCCATGTCGTAACAAAGAAGAATGGCAAACTTCGCATCACAGGCAACTACAAACCGACGCTCAACCCACGGATCATCGTAGATGAGCACCCGATCCCAAAAGCAGAGCAAATATTCAATCGAATGAAAGGTGCAAGAATATTCTGTCATCTTGATATTACTGATGCGTATACGCACCTTCCTGTGGACGAAGAAGTGAGTCATGCACTGACACTCAACACACCGACACATGGTTTAATCAGACCAACACGAGCAGTTTACGGAGCTACAAACATCCCAGCTATCTGGCAACGTCGTATGGAGTCAATCCTTCAAGGGCTTTCCAAAGTATGCAACTTTTTTGATGATGTTTTGGTCTTCGCTGATGATTTCGCTGACTTGATGGTAGTGCTAGAAGAAACACTTGGAAGAATGCGCTCACACGGCTTACGTCTCAATCGCGCAAAATGTGTCTTTGCAACGTCCGCCGTAGAATTCTTAGGTCATAGAATCGATGCGCAGGGAATCCACAAATCAGATAAACACATCGAGGCGATCCGCGACGCACCAAAACCAATGACGGCGGAGGAACTGCAATTGTTCATAGGGAAAGCCACATATTACGGTGCATTCATCCCAAATTTATCTACGAGAGACCGACCCTTACGTAACATGCTTCTTCAGGAACCTTTCAAATGGACAACGGCTGCGGAAAAAGCATTTGAGGACATCAAAAGAATTTTAATTTCACCACAGGTACTCATGTCATACGATCCATCTCTTCCCCTGCTTCTAGCTACAGATGCCAGTAAAACAGGCTTGGGTGCAGTACTCTCTCATCGTTTGAGTAATGGACAAGAGCGACCAATAGCCTATGCTAGCCGCACCATGACCTCCACAGAACAGAAATACCCACAAATCGATAAAGAGGCACTTGCTATCGTTTGGGCTGTACAGAAGTTTTTCCATTATCTGTATGCTCGACACTGGACCTTAATTACTGATCACAAGCCTCTTACTCAGATTCTTCATCCAGAGAAATCATTACCAGTTCTGTGTATTAGTAGAATGGCTAATTATGCAGACTATTTAGCACATTTTGATTTTGACATTATTTTCAAGTCGACGAAGGAAAATGCAAATGCCGACTATTGTTCAAGAGCTCCACTTCCGTCGACGGTCAACACCATCCAATCTTCCCAATCGCAGAAAGGGAAAGAAGCTGAAGGAGATGAATTTGATCAATTTGTCTTGAACCAAATTGAGCAGCTACCGATAGATGCGAAACGAATCGCGCAGGAAACAAGAAAAGATCCGTCACTTGGAAAAATCATTAAGCTACTCGAAATGGGACAGAACCTTCAACGCGCAGGATACCGATCCCCAGAATCAGCATACAACCTAGCTTCTAATTGCTTGATGTATGAACATCGTGTTGTCATACCAACTGCATTACGGGAAGCCATACTCAACGATCTGCACGTTGCACATCTGGGCATTGTGAAAATGAAAAGTATGGCACGATCATTTGTTTATTGGCCAGGCATCGACTCAGAAATAGAGCACACGGCAAAATCGTGCGCCGAATGCGCTAAGCATGCACATACTCCGCCGAAGTTTCGTCAGCACCATTGGGACTACCCTAGAGGTGCTTGGGAACGCATTCATATAGACTACGCCGGTCCTGTCGCCGGTGTAATGCTTCTGATCGTCTCCGACGCATTTAGTAAATGGCTGGAGGTAAAAGTGACTAGTTCTACAACAGCCACTGCAACTATCAACATGCTTGACGACTTGTTCACAGCCTACGGTGTTCCTACTATTGTGGTTTCGGACAACGGAACGCAATTCACATCATCCGAATTTAAGTCATTTTTGCAAGCTAGCGGTGTCAAGTATCATAAGCTGACGGCACCCTACCATCCATCAACTAATGACTTAGCGGAACGAAGTGTGCAAACAGTCAAAGAAAAAATACGCTTAACCAAAGAGTAGCTAAACAGAAATATCCGTTCCCCGTGATCGAAGACTGTCTTTCGAGGCTAGCAAATAAATCGGTATTCACACTGTTAGATTTAAAGGATGGGTTTCACCAAATCCGAGTACACGACAACTCAACTAAGTATTTTGCGTTCGCAACCCCCGACGGGCAGTTCGAATATACTCGTCTGCCGTTTGGCTATTGTGAATCGCCAGCCGAATTCCAAAAAAGAATCATGAGTCTGTTGAATCGGCTGATTAGGGAGGAGAAAGTCATCGTCTATATGGACGATATCCTAATAGCATCGCCCACGGTAAACAGCAATCTGGATACAGTGGAAGAAGTATTAGCCATTTTATATTCACACGGATTTGAGTTGAATTTGAAAAAATGTTTATTTTTATGTAACGAAATTGAGTTTCTCGGTTATCATATATCGGAACGGGGCGTCACAATTAGCGACCGTCATACAGACGCGATACGGAAATTTAAAAGACCCCGAAATGTAAAAGAATTACAACAATTTCTAGGCCTTGCGGGATATTTCAGAAAGTTTATTAATAACTTCGCGATTAAAAGTAAACCCTTAACGGACCTGCTAAAAAAGGGGATGCCTTACGAATTTTCAGAAGAATGCAAGGAGTCATTCACACGATTGTTACTCGAACTCACATCGAAACCTGTGTTGCGCTTATACGATCCGGTCGCGCCCACCGAACTACACACGGACGCATGTAACTTGGGAATTGGCGCGATCCTGTTGCAGAAGCAACCCGAAGGCGTCTGGGCCCCCGTAGCATACTTTAGCCAATCCACAAATAAGGCCGAGCGAAACTATCATAGTTTCGAGCTCGAAATGCTGGCTATAGTCCGAGCGGTAGAACGTTTCCATCTGTATCTTTACGGATTGGAATTCACGATAGTGACGGATTGCAACGCCCTCGTATACGCGGTGATGAAAAGCGAATTTGAATACCCGAATCACGAGATGGACGCTGCAATTGCAGAACTATCGGTTTAAATTAACCCACCGTCCGGGGAAAAAGATGAAACATGTCGATGCCCTAAGTCGTAGTGTCGCTTACGTAAAGGAACTACCGATAGAACGGCAACTAGAATTCCAGCAACTTTTGGATAATAAAATTAAAGAAATAGCAAAGGATCTAGAGTTACGCGATAACAACAAGTTCGCCTTAAGCGATGGCCTAGTTTACCGAAAGGACGGTGATGAACTAAAGTTCGTTGTACCAGAATCTTTCGTCAATAACATAATAAAGGCCCATCACGATGACATGGCGCATTGCGGATTTGAGAAAACGGTAAGAGGAGTACAAGGGAGTTATTGGTTCCCCCATTTACGTAAATGGGTGCATGACTACATAGAAAATTGCCTTACGTGCGTTATGTCAAATGCGGCCCCAAACCGTTTTGAGGGAGAGACAGAACCGTCGTCACCACCGTCGGTGCCGATGCAAGTGGTGCATGTGGACCACTTTGGTCCACTGGAGCAGGCGAAAAGAGGTTACCGTCACATCCTGGTGATGGTCGATGCCTTCTCACGATTCGTGTGGTTAGTGCCCACCAAATCGACAGGAAGCGCTGAAACGATCGAATCATTGACATCAGTGTTCAACACATTCGGTAAACCGTCGGAACTGGTTTCAGATAGAGGTACGGCGTTTACGTCCCGCGAATTTCAAGATTATACGGCGCGAAATAATATAAAACACCGAAGAGTAGCGGTTGCGGCCCCGTGGGCCAACGGTATGGCGGAACGGGTGAATCGGTTCCTAAAAAGCTCACTGACCAAATTGTTAGACGACCCCGCGGAATGGCCAGAGCACCTAGGTAACATGCAATATATTTTGAATAATACTCACCATGCGGCCGTGAACGCGACTCCGTCGAAAGTGCTCTTGGGCTATGACCAGCGCAACCACAGCGATTTCCGATTAGCCGAACTCACTAGAGCGCTAGTTGACGCCGACAACCCTGTTCAAGGAAATAGAGGAATAATTAGGAATAACGCCGAAAAAGCAACAAGACTGTTATTCGACTACAATCGTGATTATCGAAATAATTTGTTAAAGAAACCTTCGTTATACAACGCCGGAGATTATGTCCTGATTCGGAATATCCGAAATCAACCCAATGAAAACTCTAAATTAAAACCTTGTTATAAAGGCCCGTATCAGATTAGTAAAGCTCTCGGGAACAATAGATATGTCGTGAAAGATATACCGGGTTTTAACATTTCTCAGAAACCATTGGATACCATAGTATCCTCTGACAAATTGAAGCCATGGATAAAACCACTGGCACGCCAGACATGATAAACGCCAATCAGGACATAACAGCCGTTAAAAAAAAAAAAAAAAAGAGAGAGGAAAAAGAGAAAAAAAATGTATATATAGTATAGTATAGTATAGCCAGTTGCGATTAGTTTTGGGAAAATATATTTTATTTAAGAAGAGGCAATCGGCTACTAACCGAGTATGTATTCATATGGGCCAGGACGCATTACTGCAAATAAGTCTAAGCCCAGATCAGTTATTTTAAATTTACATTAAGTATAGATTAATTAATTAAGCTTACGTTAAGTCAACCTCGTTAAACACAAAATAGATATAAGGTTAGATTTAAGTTGCGTTTAGTTGGGAAAATGACAGGTACTTACCTGTCCGTTATCTGTGATGTACGAACACTTAACCACTATGTATAATAAAAATGACAGCCGTATGGCTGGGAACTGCAGCGACGCAGTTCAATGCAGGACGGCCGAGCTGTAAGAAACCAGCGTCGAGGTTTCACACTTTGCTACCGACGCCTGTCAGATAACAGCTGATCGACATCTCGAGCGCCGCGATCGATACTCGATCGCGCCGTCCGGAAGTACGGAAGGACGGATCGATGAAGACGGCGCTGTACGTGCTTCCGGAAGAGAGTCGAGAGCGTGAACGTGCGTCGAAAGGATCGCACTCTCTTTCAGGAAGTGGCAGCGACCGGACGAATCGCTCCACGAGAGTCATTTAGTTTGTACGATTGTGAAATATACTTATACTCTGTTCGCTATAGTATATCTTGATTGTCTTTCGCCTAATCTCTATCTCTATAATCCTGACCGGTGTGCATTCGGTATTCGCAACTCTGACTTTACTCCAACAGAAAAGTGTCCTACAATATTGCATGGTACCGAGGTGCTGTTTCCAATCTGTGGGCTTCTTCAGCGGTTTCGCCAACGAACTTTTGAGAAATCTATTTACCCGTTCGGCTATTCCGTTCGCCCATAGCGCTGCTACGGCTACCTTTCTTTGTTTGATATTTCGATTCTGCATGTATTCGTTAAACTTTTGTGAAGTAAATGCAGTTCCGCAATCTGTGACTAGATGCTCTGGATTGCCAAACGTGTTACAAATCTCATCCAGGCAACGAATGGTTTCTTTCGAACTTGTTGACTTTACTGCGAACAGCCATGTGAATCTCGTAAAAGAGTCTATTACTAAAAAAATATGATTATAGTGACCGGACGTTTCTTGTAGCGGCCCGAAATGGTCGGCATGGAGAGTGTCCATGGGGGTTTCCGAGAGAGGAAACAGAGGATTACCCCCTTCAAAGCGGTTGGGCGTTGCGTCGACTACAATACAGGTAAGGCAATTGTTTATATAGTCGAATATTTTCTTGCGCATAGAAGGAAACCAGTAGGTTCGCGTAGTAGGATGCCTTCGTATGTTTTTTCCGGCCCGTTATGAGCCATCTCATCGTGATGCGTAAAAATTATATTCCTTATTAGCGAGGAAGGCACTACAAATCTCATTTGGTCTCCGTCTATCTTGTACACTAAACCGTTTATCAATTTAAATTTATCGTTTTCACTTATTTCTAACTTTTTGCTCAGTTCTAAAATGAATGGGTCGGTCAATTGCCGCAATTCCAATTCTTGTTCCAACGGTAATTGGTTAACGTACGCTACCGCGCGACTCAACGCGTCTACGTGCATCATTCTTTTCGCTGGGCGATGAGCTACTTTGAAATTGTAGTTTTGTAAACTTAACGTCCATCTCGCGATTCAAGGATTTAAATTTGCTTTGTTTATCGCGTATACTATCGCGTTACAATCCGTAACTACGGTGAACGGGAGGCCATATAAATACAAGTGAAATCTGTCCATTGCCTTCACTATGGCTAACATTTCTAATTCATAATCCATGGTATCTCTTTTCAGCCTCATTGGTGGATTGGTTGAAATAGGCGACCGGTGCCCACCGACTGTCAGGCTGCTTCTGCAGCAAGATTGCTCCGAGCCCGAAGCTGGAAGCGTCCGTGTGTAGCTCTGTTTCGGCCGCGGGATTGTATAGGCGCAAAACCGGTGAGGAGGTAAGCTTCCTTTTTAATAACTCGAAGGATTCTCGGCAAGACTTGTTAAACTCGAATTCCGTCGTTTTCTTGGGGAGATTCTGAAGCGGTCTTGCTTTTACCGTAAAATCACGTATGAACCTTCGAAAGTAATTCGCGAGGTCTAAAAATCTTTGCACTTCTTTAACATTTCGCGGTGGCCTAAAATCTCTTACCGCGGATGTGTGTCTGGGGCTTAGGGTGATGCCCTTTTCCGAAATCAAATACCCCAAAAATTCTATTATTTTTTAAGGAACTGGCATTTGGAAAAATTCAGTTCAAACCCATGTTTCTTTAAAATTACCATAACTTCTCTCAAAATCGTTAAGTTTTCTTCGATCGATGAGGAGGGAATAAAAACGTCGTCTATATACACAGTAACTTTGTCCTCTCGGATTTGTGAACTTAATATTTGTATTATTCTCTTTTGGAATTCCGCGGGCGCTTCACAATACCCAAAGGGTAGTCGAATAAATTCAAATTGCCCGTCCAGTGTTGCGAAGGAGAAATATTTCATTGAATCCTTATGTACTTTGATTTGATGAAAACTATCTTTGAGATCGAGCAACGTGAAAACTGATTTATTTGCTAAGCGAGCCAGACAATCTTCAATTACTGGAAAAGAGTATTTCTGTTTTTCTACCCGCGCGCTTAATGGGCAAAGATCTACGCAGAGTCTCAAGTCTCCATTCTTTTTCCTGACGGGAACTACTCGAGCGCAGTACGGCGACGAGCTAGCTTGGATGATACCACGTTCCAAGAGGTTGTCGGTTATTTTTCGAATCTGTAACCGTTCTGTGTGCGCGAATCGTCTGGGGGCGAAAGCGTAAACGGACTTGTCCTTAATATTAACTTTCACCTCGTAATTGTTATTGACCTGTTCGCGACCTTGTTTTTGTACATCTATTATCAAGCTGTTCAATTATGATTTGACGTCGTGCCCGAAATCTATTTGAATAGAGTTTATTGTGTTTTCCAGAGAAACAGCAGTTGTCTTCAGCAACACAAAGAGGAAGTTGTACAAACAACGCAACGCTTTCTCCTGAATCTTCTATTGCCGGTCGATATGTCAAGGTGAGTTTTTCAGCTTTTAGAAATTCTCTTCCTAATATCAAATCACCTTCAAAAGTTGTATCCAGCAATACATGAGCCTCTACGTTTAAATTCATTCCGTTAAGCGGCGCAATTTCCACTGATATTTTCGCGACTCCTAGCACGTTAATCGTGGAATCGGACAAATTTTTAAACTTAGTTTTAACGGGAAATAATTCACTATAATCGCTTTTAACATATTTCTTTAAAGTCGAGCATTTTATAAATGATACCGGACTACCGGTGTCTATCACCGCAATAAGATCACAACTGGTATCATTAATTTTATTGATTCTAGTGGACTAGTAATTTCCAATTTTGTTTTTAGGTGAGATACTGTAGCGACGGTTTCTGACAACGAAGAAGTGGACACCGATGACGTAGTATCGGAAGACACGGCAGCGGCCGTACCCGCTGTCGACGATTTAATTGTATTCGACTTTAACGAAGGGCAATCAAACTTACGGTGGCCCTTTTTCTTACAATAAAAGCAAATGACCTCGGACTTACAGTCTTTATGTGGGTGTCCTTTCTCACCACAATTCCTACACTTTACTTCCCTCATCTTTGACGGAGTTGGAGTTTCCTGTCTGCCATCCGTCTCGCTCATTCCCTGCGTGATGTGGCGCATGCGGTTGAGGAACACATGGAGTCTGTCACCATCGAGAGAGCTGTGGCTCTAAGTGATTCTTGGGTGATTCCTCCAATCAGCAGCTGGATCTCGTCCTGCACTGGAAGGTCCAGTGTATGGATCAACACCAATTTCGCCATCGCATATTCGTCAAAAGATTCTCTGGATGCTGCTCACTTGCGAGCCTCCACCTTCTGCATGACTCTGTAGAACGGTATCCTCCGGTCGAAGATTTTGATCATCTCCATTTTCAAAGAGTTCCATGAACCCAAGGCCGGTCCCGACTGGAAGTCGTACCATCATTTTACGGTTTTGGTGAGTTTACTAGTGGCCACCAGCAAAGTCACTCCGTCCGACGCTCCATAAACTTGTGCAATCTTCTCCACTCGCCGCACCCATACTTGTATGTTCTCGTCATCTGTCCCAGCAAATTCTGGGATCTGCGTCGCTATCCAAGCGACCGCGTTGCCTGAGATCGTACACTCCGACGATCTCGGCGAAACAGGATTGCTCGCCTGTAACTGCAAAACAGACGAACTTTCTCCGTTCTCAGCGGGTCCGTCGAGGGACTCAGCTGTTGGCCCTCTCGGCGAGCCCGTGTTCGGGTCCGCTTTCTGCGAAGCAACTACCTGAAGTATTTGAGCGAAATGCTCTTACTGTTGCCTCATCATATTCTTTAACGTCGACATCATACCCTGAAGAAGACGCGTTGAAAAAAAGACGCGTTGAAACTGGTTCCTCTTGCTGAGGAGCAATTCAGGGATTGCTTCCCCTCCGTACCTGCCCTGAAGGTACGCCGCTTTCTTTCTGTAAAGACGTTCCGCCTTTCTCTAAATGTGCCATTATTGAATCAATAAGGGAACTCTTATCACCTGATCCCGGAAGCCCATAAGTCTTGGCTTCATTCTTTAGCTGCTCCCTGGTCATCTGGTCGAGCCTTGAACGTTCCATCTCGAAGCGAGCACGAGTGTACACCATGCACAATGTGTAATACTCGCACTAGGCACTCGACTAAACGTACGTCTCTTTTCGCAGCTCCGGAATTCCGTTGGAATCCTCACTGTGATGTGCGGAGTCACGCACCGTACGTCACAGTCCCGAAAAACCACTCCTCTACGAGGGAAATGGGTTGAATCCCACTTCTGAGATGAAAGCAATAAAATGTCTCCGTACTAAACAATTGTGGCGGACAGTTAACACAGCCGCACATACGCCGCCGCTCGGCGCGACGAGCCGCCGAATTTTAGTTCAGGCGCCGCCACTAGGTGGCCATGCGGCGGCGACTTTCCCGTGTCGAAGATTCAAGATCGACGGAATATATACCCCGACCGAGAAGATCGTCGATTCAGCCGTCGATGATTACGAAGGATATCCAACGACTAGGCAGCATTTTGTATCCACCAGTCCTTTTCAGGACTCCTTTTCTGGTGTGTGCTCGTCGGGCCGCCACCTACCTCGAGACGCTCTCGCTGTACTCTCTAGGGCCGTCGACTAAGGCGTGTGCTCACAGGGCCGCCTCAACAGCCAGGCGTGTGCTCACAGGGCCGCCACAACACCTAGGCGTGTGCTCCTAGGGCCGCCCCAACAGCCAGGCGTGTGCTCCCTGGGCCGCCCCAACATCTAGGCGTGTGCTCCTCAGGACCGCCGCAACATCCAGGCGTGTGCTCCCAGGGCCGCCCCCAACTAGAGATGTTTATCGTTAGTCGATATTATTGAATATTCGATATTTTTTTTAGATCGATACGAAAATATCGAATAAAAACTTATGAATAAAATATCGACTATGATATTTTTAAAGTATTCATATTCATATTTAATATTAGATGCTGTGCGACCTATAGACGTATAATAAAGACTGGCGTTTGGCTGAGTAGTCTTTACTTCAGAAAAAGATGACATGTTTTGAACCGTCTCTCTCTCTCTCTCTGTCTCACACTACTTTACTAGATAAAGATGGGACTACAATTTCTTCAACTGTGATTGGCCGCTTAGGCTGCAATTTCACTATCAATCTGACGCTAGCGTCTAGCCAGTCACGTGATCTTATTTTCGACGCTAGCGTCGAGAAAAAGAAGCTGGATTCATCCAGCTTCAAGCGTCAAAAGTTGTCCGTGGATCCTAACCTATCCAGCGAGAAATGGCTCGTCGATCGACGTCGAAATAAGGGCTATAGCACACAAAATGCATAACGAAGCATAAGCATAGCATAAGACCGCTGGATCAATGAGCATCTTATGTAAATCAATATGGCGACTTTATGCTGTGTGCTCATTGGTTTAGCGGTCTTATGCTATGCTTATGCTGCGCTGTGCATTTTGTGTGTGGAGGCCTTAATGTCAAATCGATGTCGATTGAAAGGTTCATTTCTCGCTGGGTATGGGCCTGAGCACAGACCATTGCATAACGCATATGCATAAGAAATTTGATTGGTCCGTTAGCATGTGCATAAGGAATTCGACCAATCGAATTTCTTATGCATATGTATTATGCATTATGGGCCTTCTACAATAAGATATTAGTCGCAAGTCGTAAGCGAATAAACCAATCATAGTTGAATTTAGAAAAGAATAATCGAATATGATTGGTCTATTCGCTTACGACTTACGACTAATATCTTATTGTAGAAGGCCCATTATGCAAAAGTCTGTGTTTCCCTCTTATACGTTATCGTGTCTTTATGTGGATTTTTTTGAGTGCCGCGTATCAAGTCTTCAAATAAATAAATCATTTAAGTCGAAGAAGACGTTTCAAGTAGGGAAAAAATGTTTGCGAAGAAGAAGTAAGTAAAATATTGTTATAATTATTTATAATTTAAACAAGTGCATATTTTAATAATTAAACTTGCATGAAAATATCTGTAACTCTTCTCGACATAATCTGTTTTATAAGTCCCTTTTTACCAGCTTATATATGCACATAAGTAATGCACTATTTTAATTTTTAATAGGAACTGGAAATGGTTCAGACATGTGGACTCTGCGAAATGATATTTTCTACAAATGATATAGTTATTCATTCCTGTTTGAAAGAATATTCAAAATATTTTGTAGACAATTCTACATTATATTTTTACCCGATGACAGGTACATACAACAATATAATTTTGATAATTATGTAGTTTAAGAATTTAAGGCAGTTTAACAAGATTAAAAACATTAAACAAGCATTTTATAAATGCCTAACATTATACAAACTGTCTATATATAATGCTTTATTGCAGCTGATGGGCAAAATATTATTTAAAAAAGTGTAAATAAAAATGAATTGAATGCAGCAAATATCCTTAATAAGGAAAATTTGTCAGGTAAAAAATGCAAATACATTTATTGAAAAATATAATGTAATAAATATGTAATAAATAATTGATGTATTAATAAATAAATAATGTAATATGTAATTATTTTTTATTCTTCTTCCTTCTTTTTAAATTTATTATTTTTAAACATTTTGTTTGCCATTCGTAATATCTTAGATTATACGACATTTGTTTAAACCGAATTAAGATTAGTTAATTTAAATCTAAACTCGCTATTATTGTGCAATTGCACTGCAATGATCACACTTAAATGCTACGACGCTAGGCCTAAGCCATTTTGACGCTGGAGTGCATTTTCACTTGACGTTTGACATTAGCGTCTGTTGACGCTGAAAACTCCAGCGTCAAGTGAAAATGCACCCTTAGAGAAAAACAGGCGCTAAAGCTAGGTACATTCAATTTAATAACCTAAACCTAAAATTTTTTATGGTATAATTAACGTACTAAATTACTTTTTGTGAGTGGATTACAATGAGTCTTGTATGGAGGTATTTTATAAAATTGGAAAATAACAATGCGAAATGTAAATTATGAAAAGGTTAAAACTTCTGGGACTACTTCTAATCTCTTTGCTCACTTAAAAACGAAACATTTATTTACATTTGATAACTTAAAGAAGAAAAACGTAAGTATTGATTTTCAGTATTAGAGTTTATATATTAATTTAGATTTATTAATTAAGATTTTTTTTATATTAAGGCTAATGTCAACGATGCTAGAAATTCATCTGAAATCTCGGTTCGAAAAACATGTAATCAATAAAATTGCTTTTCCATAAAAGCTGCAACTTGATTAGCTATATATTTCTCAGACTGAGATCTCGAATCAATTTCTAGCATTGTGAACATTGACCTTTAAACTTATTTATATAAAAATAGAATGTGTGAAGAATATTTCTGATATAAAACTTTTTATTAATTTATTATATTATTAATTTTTATTATTTTAAGACATCTTTAATAGTCATCTTTAATAGTACATCTTTAATAGTTTAAATATAAATAGTACAGTAAATATATAAAATTTTTAAATAAAAAAATTTGTTATAGAATCAAAAAAGGTCTGATGAACTACTAAATAAAACTACTAATAACACAACTACGTCAGAAGAGAATATAGATCTAGATAATCCAAGTAAACTCTCAATACTACCAAAGATGATAGGTAAATACTTTTATCGACTTTTATTTATATAATTTTATAAAATTGTATAAAAAAACATTCGTGTAAATTAACGTGTAAATTAACATTAACATGTTAACACATTTCCATTTAAAGACTGCATAATAAATGCAAAGTTTTTATAATAAAATATAAGTTTTTTAATAAAATATCTTTTAATATATCTTAAAATATCTTTCTATAAATTTTTTAAAAATATTTAGTTATATCAGTCATAACAGCATGTTTCATTGTTGTATATATCGCGAAGCTCCATTGAAACTCCTAGTCCTGTGTCTTCACAATCTACATTATTGGACATATTAGATAGAAGAGCAAGTTTTAAAAGCGGAGGAACAAGAAACCTCGCAGTTACAGAAGCATTAATTTACATGGTTTGTAGAGATAATATGCCTACTAAAACGGTGGAGAGAGAAGGTTTCCTTCATTTTGTAAAGAAGCTTTGCCCACTATACAAAGTACCTTCAAGATCTGCCTTAACCATTCTTATCGAACAAAAATATGAAAAGTGCAAATTACATCTTACAAAACAGTTACAACAGATACATCACATATCTTTGACGTCAGACATTTGTACTATTACAAATTCAACTAGAAGTTTTCTAGTAATAACTAGTCATTTTATTAATCAAGAAACATATACACTTGAATCTGCTTGTTTGAAAGCGGTACAGTTAACTGAGAGACACACTGCAGAAAATATAGTCCAGGAATTTTATACATGTTGTGAAGAATTTTCTATTACTCCAAATAAGATTGCCTGCATTACGACAGATGGAACTTCTAACATGCAGAAAGCTGTAGAACTATTTTCTGATTCGAACTCTTCAAAGTGGATTAGGTGTTTTGCACACATAACTAATTTAGTTGTGCAAAACTCTTTAAAAAAGATAACTGAACTCGAAAAGATAATTATACAAATTAAACGCATCGTTACATATTTTAAACACAGTACAATTGCATCGGATGCGCTCAGAGCAGAGCAGCTAAAGAATGGAAAAAGCGAAGGCGATGTATTATATCTTACGCAAGATATTTCAACCCGATGGAATTCTACTCTCGATATGATAAAAAAATTTGAAAAATTGGCACCTATTTTAGCGACTATTTTAACTAGCAGAGATCACAAAGATGCCCCTCAAATGCTGACAGGATCACACATTGGAGTGATATCTGAGATTATTCGTCTTTTAGAACCTTTTAAAGAAACAACTATTGAAATATCAGCTGATAAATATGTTACTGCTAGCATTGTTTTGCCATTATGTCATAATATATGTGACACATTGAATGAGTTAAAACCTACCACTTACTATGCAATAGAGTTAAAACAAAATCTATTAGAAGAAATTGAGGAGAAATATGTACCTCTTGAAAAAAATAAGCTTCTTGCTAGTGCAACTCTACTTGATCCCAGATTTAAGAAAGTATATAATTTTTCTATTCTTCCTCAAGCGGAGGCTATATCACAAGTATGCAGGGAAATCAAGCAAGTAATGAGGCAACGAGACTATCCACAACAGGAACAGAGTCCACCTAAGCTAGACGAAAAGATTTCAAATTCTATTTGGGCAAAGCACATTGAAAAATTAAGAAGAAATTCAAGCGATATTGATCGGGACAAATACCAGATGAATTAAAATTATATTTTAGTTCCGGAGTACTAACATTAACAGAAAATCCTATTAAATATTGGCAGAGTTGTAAAACATTGTTTCCTGCATTATCAGAAGTTGCTCTAAAATATTGTACAATGATGGGTTCTTCAGTGGCCTCAGAAAGAGTTGTTTCAACTCTTAACAATGTAGTTACCGATAAAAGAAGTAGATTAACAAGTCGTCATATAAATGAAGCTGTTTTCCTTAGTTATTTTACAAAAAATATGTTTAAGTAATACATGTGACATCTTAGGCTTATATCAAACTACAGATTAAGATTGAGATTGAATTGAAATTTAACCAATCATAATAAAGAAAACTAGTTTCGTGTTTAGTAAACTTTGTTCTGATTGGTTGAATTTCAATTCAATCTCAATCTTAATCTGTAGTCTGATATAAGCCTTAAAGTTATTTATAAAATAGGTAACTTCAATTTATACAGTTTTCCAATAAGTTTATTTTATAACATATATATATATATATATATATATATATAGATATGTGAAAAATTACAAAAGCAAAATAATTCTCTCTCTTGAAGTCACTATATACACATTTTGTATTTACACCTTAATAGAATGTGCAATATTATTTTCCTTTAGTGACTTCAAAGTGAATTATTTTGACTCTGTGATTACTGTAATCAAAAATAGTTTATCAATAAGTCATTACATAAAGCTTTTTTTTTCAATTATGATTTAAGAAGTATCTAAAACAAAAATGCAATATTTTTGAGTTATTAAGATTAAGTAAAATGTCAGTTTATTTTTAATAAGGAATTTTTAATAAGGAAATTTATTTCATAGTTTATGTGTATAAGTTTTATATGCATGCACACGCATACGTGTGCGTGTGTGTATAATTTATAGGTTTATTTTTTATTTATCTTTGATAAAAATATGTATTTTCTTTTTATCTTATAGCGAATTCGGTTGGATGCACTAGTGCGCACTGATGCACATAAAGGTTGCCGTACACAAATTTACAGTAACATATATTGTATAATTAAGACAAAGTAAGATAATTATAATAGTACGAGTTATTGTTATCATTATTTGTATTAAACAACAATAATAATAGCTCTTAGAATTAATTATTTTATCGTTTTATTTATTTAGGTCGTTGTAAATTTGTGTACGATAACCTTTATGTGCATCAGTGCGCACTAGTACAGTCCAACCGAATTTGCTATTAGTGACTTTCAAAAAGAAAGTTATTTTGATGTGATCTCAGCAAGTTATATAAGTGAAAGTCATATAAATGAAGTTTATTCATAATTTAGTCTCGCGTTTATATTAAATATATTTATGTAATCAATGTGTTCATGTATATTAAAACATCTATAATAAAATAATTATTGTATGTATACATTATTTCTAGTACTATATTTTGCACTTTTTATATTTTTATATTAACTTTTTAGAATATATGTAATTAAACATGAGAATTATGTATGAGAATTATGTAATATTAATTAATTAATACTATATACATAATTATATTAATTAATACTATAAATATTATACTAGAAACATTTTTATATTTCTTATAATTTTTATTATACAAAAAATTCAAAAATTGCTATAGTTTTTACCTTTCTTTTTGAAAATATCGAAATCAATATATTCGATATAATAACTATTTATTCAATGTCAATATAAATAGTTTTTACATTAATCGATATATTTATTTACGATATTTTTGCTCGATATCGACACCTCTACCCCCAACACCTAGGCGTGTGCTCCTCAGGGCCGCCGTAGCAGCTAGGCGTGCGCTCACAGGGCCGCCACCCCAACACCAGGGCGAGTGCTCTCAGGGCCGTCCCAACGTCACGGCGTGAGCTTTCCAGGCCGCCAGATCCAGCGTCCTGCCCCGAAGGGGCTACAAGAGGCAGCGCCTCCGCGTTCCACCAGCCGAACGGGAACCTGTCCCCACTGAGGAAGGCCTATCCAGAAACCAGGGGGTCTCATACCACCCTTGGAGGATAGTGAGAATCGCTCTACCGCCGGCTCCGTACCGGCCACGGGACCCGAGACTGCCAAGCACCACCACACAAGGTACACAGACCTCTCCGCGGAGAGGAACCCAGGTTCACGCCAGGAGATCCAAACATCACCGGCGAGGGAACAAATCCACGACGCCGGCGTGCAGACTTCACCGCACCTTCACGCAGATACGCCCGTCATCAGCCCGCCCAGGGCGCTACCATCAACGCCGAAGGGCAAGCCGCGGACACCGAGCCGACGGAGAAGGAAGCGCAAGGCCAAGCTCGTAGAATTATTCGGAGAGTCGCCAAAGAGATAGAAGTCGCACAGTAAAGCGCCAACCCGCCCTTTTCAGGGCGCCAAATAGTCTAAGAACCCTCTGGTTCCAATAAAGAGAATTACCTGTCATCCTCTATGAGAACAACCCCACAACAATTAACGGGAATTTCCCGGGAATGTGGATATATTAAACTGGTATTTGATAGAATAAAACATTGATGAGATATAACAAGCACTGAAAGACTATATTTGATAATTAATGATCAAAAGATTATTAATACAATGATTAGTCTCACTGACTAATGCGATACCGTTTAAGAGACTCTCGTGAAACCTTTATGACCAAACTGTTTCACTGCTCGAAGGAGAGTCTCACTCAGGAATGCGTGCGTGGTATATATCAGTCCCTTCTTCGAAGGATCTCGAACTATACCACGGCATTCCCTCGTGATCGGTCCTGCGTCGAAACTCGCGCTGTCACGCGTCGTACGCGTGACGTACGTCGGTTCGGCGGTTCACGTACAGCGCGCGTGCGGTCGCCGCGCCGATCAGCTGTTTACCTTACAGCTTTCAATAAGCTAATTTTGAGAATTCAAACTTTTCTTCGCCAGTGAATATTAATAATAAACTTAAATTTCAAGTTTATTAATGTTTACTAATCTTGAGAATTGTAGTATATATAATAAAATTTTTTTCATTTGTCTTCAATACAACTGAAAGATTATGTCCACTAATTGTATAAATAATTGTAGTTGTGTAAATTGCCTATACTATTTTTCATAAAACTGTGCTATATTTATTTCATTTATGCAAATTTTACAATTTTTTCCCTTTTGTAATCAAATTGACATGCTAATGAATGATAATAAAGTTCTTTAAATTGGTGTTGAAAGTAATTATTATATTGACATAAGAATTAATTCGTGCTTCAAAGCATGGACGCGTTAATGAACTAACTTCGACTACTTTGAGCCTTCATATCGCAAAATCAACAACAAATTTTTACTGTCACTCTTTTGTACAAATTACACATTACGTACAAAATATAACATATCGAAATTAAATATATAGAATATACTCATCTTTATACACACTATTATAATTTGAAAATACACATAATACTATTTGCAATTTTTTGTTATATCTTTGAATGTTATCTTTGATCATTCTAAATTAATGTGCGGATATAAATTGTTTCTTAAAGTTGCTAACCTTGTTTCCAACGATATCCACAAGTTGCGCATTAAAACGTTACATGTAGGCTGTTTAGAATTGTAAACTATACCATTATACTTTATAGATATTACAAATAAAAATACTGCTCTTTCTCGGCAAGCTTTTGCGGCGCTATGTTTCCCCCCGCGCCACCCATCACCTGCTCCTCTCTTATGCCCTCTCTCTCGAGTCTTCCCTCTCTCTCGCTCGTGCCACTGCCTCCCTCTCTTTATCTTCCCGAGACCGGCCCTCTCCTCCTTTCCACACTTATTTCGCTGTCCCATGCCCGCCCCGTCTGCCCCTCCAGGCCTCGTCCCTGTCCCCACGTTGCTCCCGTGTCACCCTCCCGCTCTGTGTCATTTCCACTTTCCTGCCCCTCCTGTTCCGGCCTTCTTTTGCCCGTCCCTCCCCGTACTTAACCTCCCTCCCTGTGACTGACCCCCCTCTCCGATAAATTAAGATAAGTTAATGCTGCATACCTTGACAAATTTTAGTTTTAGTTTCTCATCCATGGTATGATTTTTACAAACTTTGAATACGTTACCGACTATATCTTCCGCAGAATATCCCATATTCCAGAAGTGATCCATTACCTAGCAAATATAATTCGTAATCTAATACGATACATATCTAAATATACATACATATATATTAATATCTTGGATGTTATGCATTTTACCGTGCATGCTTTAGAAACATCGCCCTTTATACAATCATCCAGCATCTCTTTGACAATTAAAGGATGAGGCTCGTCACAAACTTTAAATACATTTTCTGCATTCACATGATTAAATCCGTTATACGTAGACTGCAAATTATTCAGAGCCTGTCTCATGTCCCCTTGAGCCGTAAACACTATCGCTTCCATACCGTCATCTGTATAAGAAATCTGCAAATAAAGGTGGAAATAATTCTAGAAATCAAGTAAGAGGTTTGTAATACTCTAATTACATTCTCTTTTTCGCAGACTTCAAGAACTTTGGCTAAGACTTGGGCATCTGTTAACTTTCCATATCTTAACATAGCGCATCGTGACTGTATAGGTTCGATAATCTCTTCTGTGTTGTTGCATGCGAGAGCAAATCTGGTTGTATTACTGTAAATTTCCATCGTTCGACGTAATGCTTGTTGCGCGCCATCAGTCATGCTATCAGCTTCATCTAAAATAATAATTTTATGCTTTCCTTTTGGGAGATTCACCTGCAAGTTA